>JALPQI010015726.1:0-28304 GCA_025490895.1 Thaumatotibia leucotreta | reverse complement strand
AATATCTGAGCAGTCAGGGTGGTCGTAAATATCTCAACGTTTATGGAAAATATACCTTAGTGTCATATACACATCGCTTTAAATTCTTTATGGTCAGCCACAAGTCTTGAATAGGTTGTCAATAATTTGAATTTAGAACAGAGTGGTTTGTTGTGACGTTCTTCGAAAAGAGTAGACATTTGTCATCGTGACAAATATATTTCTGTCTCTTTCGCAAATTGGACAGATATTAATATTATGCTTAAATCATTAAAATGAGTTATCTAGTTAACCAATTTTGACGTATTGCCAAAATTGGCAAAGGTAGAACAAGGAGCAAACCTACATTTCGTGAGAAGATGTCGGGTACTCGGCGGTGGCGCAATAAATAGTTCCAGTAATAATTATATTGAAGTAGGTATTATTAAACAGCGATTACAATGGGATTTGAAAGTACTGTTGACACAACAGTGTATAAGTCAATCCAGAATATATTCATAGTCATACAGGGTGGCCAAATAAGATATGTACACTTTATTTTTGAAATTTTATTCCATACATAACACAAAAAATATAAAGTATCACTAGTTAAATAAAATTATTTTGGGTCGGCAATTACACATGGAAAATAATCAGACAAATATCCACCTCCAGTAGCATCGCAGATGCCAACCCTTTTCATCGCATTTTTCATCACTTTTTCACACATTTCCGGCGTTATTTCAGTGATCGTGGTTCGAGTATTTTGTTTTAATTGCTAAAGGTTTGCTAAAGGTTAAAAAGACAAATCCTTCTAAAAAACCCCATAGAAAAAAAATCAGGAGCTGTCAAACAGGCGATCTTGGGGGCCGGTTAATGTCACCTTTTTATTACAACTGATGTCTAAGCGCGCCATTGCTTGCATGCATAGCGGGAGTAATAGAAAAGTGAAATTCCCTAGGGAGTAATAGAAATGTCAGTACGTCATTTAATAATATTTTGTCTTAAAACTTATTTTTTTGAAAGAAAAATTCTGAAACTATAAGACATACTGAGTAGTATTTGATTTTAGGGACCATAATTAATTATCTATCATTGATTTTGATAAAAAAACTGCATTTATACATTAGAAAAAGCGTGTTGAATATGTGAAAACAATGTATTTTTTTTTTAATGTTGTATGAATTAATTTATTAGCATTTAATGACACAATAAATTTAACATTACTTATCTATATAAAATAATCAATAATATATAAAGAAATACATATAAATTAAAAGAGCCTACAAATAAAAAATCTCGCCCAAATCGCTGCCAATGGGCAGTATTTTATTAATTTTAGACATCATGCTTCTTAAGGGATATGATTCCTAAAAACAAATACTACTATTTACTGTTTAAGACCTGCACAATGGATATCCGAATAGAAATAGTGCAGATAAGTTTATTTTTTCAAAACAACCGGATTCGATTCCCCTTCTGGGTAGTTTTTTTTTTCAAATATATTAATGCAGTATTTCTGTTTATTAAAATCGATGACATGGTTCCTAAGAACATATTTTCGTATATCCGATAGTTTCAGACATTCCCATACTGACTGATTTTTAACCGACTTCAAAAAAAGGAGGAGGTTCTCAATTCGACTGAATTTTTTTTTTTTTTTTTTTTTGTTGTATGTATGTTACCTGATATCTCCGAGAATAGTGAACCGATTCTAAAATTTCTTTTTGTGATCGAACGTGTATTACCCCGAGATGGTCCCATTGGCACCAAGTTGGGGTCTGATGATGGGATCCTGGAGAAATCGAGGGATCTCTTCAAATGTTATAGGTACATGTATGGCGCTTTTGGTAATTTTCATTCATTTACAAGAATTTGCATTCAGAAAGTAGGATTTGAGGAAACCAATGATGGAAACAAATCGGGAATCTTGGAGAAACCGGTTGAAGTCGGTTTTTTTAAATTTTTAATTTGGTGATTATAATGAGCCACCCTGTATTTTAGTAAAGCAACAATAGCATACACATATATATATAATATCATATACCTGTAGTATCACTGTTACTGATGTCAAGCCTCCGCAGGCTACGTCTACCGCTTACTATCGGACGGTCCGTGTACTTGTTTGCCACCAACATACAATTATCACTAATAATACACGTGCGAAAAGGAAATTCGTAACTCGTGTAGATTTAAAGCACTCCCTTCGGTCGTGCTTTAATTTATCTCCACTCGTTCCACTCCACTTAATTTTTTTCGCACTTGTATCGTAATTTACTATTTTACTTTCGGAAAGTCGTTACAATTGTCACAAGGTTTAGAACGATTTTCGTAAATTCTTGATATGAGGTTCGACCTATGTTGGAATTTCGCTACATTTGTCGTATTTTTGTGACAATATATAATTTTGCTTCGCTTAAAAGACGGCATTTATTGTTGATTGCTAAAAGTTCTTGCAATATATTTGAAACACAAACGACCACACGGCCTGTCTGGTGATAAGTGGTAACCGTAGCCCGTGGACGCCTGCAATGGGAGAAACAGTCAATTTACAATTCTCGGACTTGTCACCGTGGTAAAATAGGATCCGCAAATGACTTTTAGGTATTCTGTTCACCCTTTATACTTTTTTAGTTTCGTTCAAAAAAATCATTTCCTAGCTTTACGATTTTATTTACTTATCCCATATTAATATGATTACATCAATAAAAAATCTAAATTGAATTTATGCATTTTTCGATAGTGATGCTTGAAAACTTTTCTTTTATGTAGGAAACTCATTTACTCACCCACAACAGTGCCGTCAAAATCATCTTTGACATTGACAACTTAAAGTAGTAGTAGTGACAACATAGTAACAAATTAAAATAAACTATGTGACGCAGACTTAAGGTGTATTTCATATAAATGTTCCGATCTTTATGATCATCCTGGCTGCTTCGATATCTTTGAGTCATGTTCGTTCCGATATCTTTACCTACTTGTACGATACGAATTTATTGAAAAGTGACTGCCCCTAAATTTATGACCAATTACACGCTCCCAAATCATTGCCCTTTTCTCACGTAACGAATTTATTGAAATTTTACGTTGCTCCGATTTATTTGGGGACCTCGACCGCTACTATATATCTGATGGCGACTGTACCTACCTGTGTTTTTGATTTTCATACGTGAATTGCCATTAATCACTACCTACAATATTGAAAAGTTACGTAAAGTTCTAAGAAGGAAGATCATCTGTAGCTATGTAATAGATCTATGGTATTTTGATCTAGGCCATCCTCATCATCATATCAGCCGAAAGACGTCCACTGCTGAACATAGGCCTCCCCCCAAAGATTGCCACAATGGCCGGTCCTGTGCTACTCGCATCCAGCGGACTCTAGAATATATGGTAATCATAGTATAAAATGTGTATGCAGTAATGTCACACCAACCTGTGTCTAAAACCATTTTGACATACCTACCTATTTGGCAATCACAGTATCCACATGCAGATATGATATATGTTCTGTCATTTTAGCTCTTATGAATCAACCAGCATACCTACCAAAGTTCACGTCGAACCCATGTTACATTACAACCAGTCTAAAAATAAAGTAGAATACCGTCCCTGTTTATTAGTTAAATTTTAAAGTTCGATCAGTCAAATAGAGCTAGGTTGTACAAAGTTTAAGCTGATCACACGACACGATTTTATTTTACTGATATTTTGTTCGATGATCGACCTAATATTATGAGACTTAAAGTTGAAATTTGTCCAAAAATCCTAATGCTGAAGTGAGCTAAAACTGAAATCAATATTTTGCTTGTTTACGGTAAGTATATTCGATTTGATCGGTGCTTGACTTGGCGGGTCAAATCATTACCTTACTAAATGTCAAACCGATTTAGTTTGTGATGTGACTAATGAAGTATAAAATTGGCTTGTACAATGTGTAGGTAAAATACTTAGGTATGGTTACTAATATCGAGTCAGGTACCTACTTGTAAATCTGAATATCCAAGTTGAAATGGGTAAACGATTTCAGTAGCACATAGTTCTTTTTTCGATTGCCCTTGACTTAGGCAGACAGCGTATCCTGTCTTGATAAATTGTGAGATTAATACCTTTTCTAACATGGACGTCTTAGTTTAGAAACATGACAAAATAACAGCAAATGTTTAAATTTTGTTATTTCTGCCCTCCGGCCAGCAAACAGCCCATTGCCGGCCGCTGCGCTAAACTAAGTGGCCGCCTGCCGGCTCCGTTGAGCAGAAAAATAGTATTATATACTATTCATTCACACTCGGCTATGAAAATAGTCAGGCAAACCATGAATGTATTCAAATTTTGCGATTTTGTTTTCATTAAGCCCTTAATTACGTTTTTTTTTTAAAACGATCCTTATGAAAAAGTATAACATCTATAGGATTTTCAGTTATGATGCGGCAAGCTTTCAGGGCATATTTAATACCGTAATAGTACATTACATCAGAGGCCGGGAAAGTGAGGATTTCCGGCCAAGTTGGTATATACGGATAGGTAACGAGGCCGGGAATCCGTTGTCACGCCGAGGCATGTATAGTGCTTTTCTCAAACATACAAAGAAAAATAATGACAATGTTGTGGAAATTAAAAAAAAAGTTACTTTGCAGGCCTAGGCCTGAAAAGTGTTATGAAATTCCATTTCCATCCCAATGAGTTACTGCGCCCTAAAAGCGATACTTCCGATTTTAAGGAACGTAAATAAAATATTTATTCTGCTCCGATATAACCTACTTTTTCTAAGTATTTCTTTCTCCTCCTTTTTCCTAATTAAAATACGATACCTACTCGTTCCCAAATGTCGGATATAAATAAAAGAATGTCAGACTCAAAGCAGTGAGCCATATATTCAAAGTTCCATCGCCAAGAGCAGAACTTTTTAAAAAATGCAGGGGGAATCCCCTTTTGTGGCCGAGGCCTCGGACTTTTTGCACAACTTTTTACGAAACTTTCAGCTTCAGAATCCGGTTTTGGCAGCATTTTGGGAGCGTTACAAAAGTTGTAAAAAATAATAAGCGCTTTTTAGTTGTAATTTGTTTCGGGATGTTGAGCACTGGCACTGAACTGATTTATTTCGACTGGCTTCAAAAACAATGGGTTTACGTTAGGCTTAGGTTTCCCCCTTATTCATTTTTTTAAATAATAAATATCTTGGGACATCTTACACAAATCGACCTAGTCCCACGGTAAGCTCAATTAAGGCTTGTGATGTGGGTACTAGGCGACGATATACATATAGATACTTAAATACATAGACAGCCATGACCAAGGAACAAATATTTGTGATAAATAAATTCACAAATAATGCCCTCGCCGGGATTCGAACCCGGAACCTCCAGCTTCGTAGGCGGGGTCACTACCAACTAGGCCACGGAGGCTGACATTCATAAATGTCACCTGAGCAAGCTGATTTCAGTTCATTTAATTTATTTGCCTTTTGGTCTTATCAATATGTCTAAGACCGAAAGGCACAAACTATACTTAATAGTTATTGGCTTGCTAAGTTAGAAGTTTATGAATAAAGGGGATGAGTTGCTAGTTCAAGTTTCAAAAATAGTAGTACCTAATGTAAGTTTAATATACCAATTATGTATACATTGCATGACATAATGAAGTATGTCAAGAGTATGACCCATATTTTGACGTATAAACTGGCTTTATGAATAAATGACTTATGAGCTACATATTAGGTAGGTAACTACTATTTTTCAACCCACGTATAGTACCTATGTGTTCATTTTCACAACAAGCTGACCCTTATTAACATACACTTTCGAAGGCACCACATGCCTAATTAAATTGGTTACTACAACGCATGTAACCTGACCTAAACTAACCCTACAGTTTCGTTAAAAGCATAGACAAAAGTATACTAAGACAGTGACGTTTTCAATCAAAAAGGATCTTATTGTCGATAGTGCAGAGTTACGTCACGCGAAGTCGCATTTGTATATGTACCTGTAGATACCGACATAATTAATAGCCGTCGACATTAAGGTCTCTGATAGAAAACGCTACATAATTATGAGCTTATGAAATTGCACAAGGCGCATCTCTAGTCGCCATAAAAACTTTCTGTTTGAATGGGAGTGAAATATAAAAATTGACGATCCTTAGTTCTTTCCGGCGATAATGAGATGGACATTACATTTTACCACGGCTTTAAACGGTAGTATCAGCATGATTTACGTACTTTGTATGAATATCGATCGTAATTAAGACTCTACCGATCACAGCCGCGTCAAACTTGCAGCAAGGTTGGTGGGTGGGCTTCTTAAAAACCTACTAAATACTGTACCTAATATTTCAACTTAGAAGATAAACTAGAAGAGTCCTTTGCCCAACAATTGAACTTTCGGATATATGTAATATAGCCTCCGTAGCCTAGTTGGTAGTGACGACCCTGCCTACGAAGCTGGTGGTTCCGGGTTCGACTCCCGGCGAGGGCATTATTTGTGTATTTATTTATCACAAATATTTAGTTTGTTTCTTGGTCATGGCTGTCTATGTATTTAAGTAAGTATCTATATGTATCTATCTATTATAAATATCGTCACCTGGTACCCACATCACAAGCCTTAATTGAGCTTATCGTGGGACTAGGTTGATTTATGTAAGATTTCCCAAGATATTTATTTATTTATTTATTAAAAAAAATATAGCTCCAAATCAAAACAGTATGTCTTAGTATTTCTTTGTCTACAATGCGAACTATGTTTCAACCTACACAGGAGTGACAGGTTATAAATACCAATTCAAACTGGAACCCAAGTTGCATGGAGTTATGTACATGGCAGGGGTCAAAAAGTATTGGTCACGTGCAGCTGTGCGTTACGACCCAGGGGTCGACCACAATTGGTACAATTGTCATGAGATCGCAAATTATATGGGATAGGGGCTAACCCAAATCCACTCGATTATTGTTTGCAGACGTGCATTCAACCACACTCGTGTCGTTCACAGGCATAAGTTCATAATATATAGTGCCTTTGGGCGCTAATATTTATAGGTATAACACGACATACAATACATCCAGTACTTAATGCAAATTTTCCATTAAATCGGCACTTCTGCGTCTGTATTAGATATATTCAATAAAAAAAAACAATCAGAATAGATGGTGCTTTTTTACGCGCTAGTGCAAGAACTGGTTAATTTCTTGTCAAGTTAAAACTTCGGAGGGCCACCTGTGCTGAAAAACGTATGATACAAGTGCAGAAAAGAAATTCGTATCTCGTGTCGACTTAAACCATTCCCTTCGGTCGTGATTTAATTTATCGCCACTCGTTTCTAACTTCACCAACTTTTTTCGCACCAGTGTCATAATGTAGTTACTAGTTACTATTATTAGTTCCACAAAAACTCGTACAATATTAAGTAGTTGTCGATGCTTCAAAAATGTTAGTTTAGTTACTTTTTATAGCTAGAAATCAGTAGGCAACGGAGAAAAGGCACACTAGACTAGGTATTATTTATTTTACGGTCTTTTTATGAGCCTTAAAGGCATAAAACTGCTCTTAACGTTACATAGTAGCGTAAAACATCCTGGTTGCGTAATCACTATGTTAGAAGATAGTAATAAGAGCAAGAACGTCTACAAACTTAAGGTGGATTTAGACCAAACAAGCGAATGCTCATTCTATCCCCCACTCTACGAAATTTTTCGATACAAAACGTGATTCGTGATTTCGTAGATTGGGGAATAGAATGTGCATCTGCATTCGCTCATTTAGTCTAAATCCACCTTTAGAAACGGAAGCTTTGTCAGCATGATCATCACATAGACGTCCACTGTTGGTTATAGGCCACCCCCGATCTACCGACCGAAACACTTTCTTGTACAATCGTTAGCAGAATCCGCAGATCAGGCAGGTTTGTCTAAGTCACTCCAACGAAGGCGTCATAAAGGCCCGGCCACGACATTGGTCTAATGGCCTGGCCACGACATTGATCTAAGGCGACCAGCGGCGAGCGAATCCATGAGTTAAAGCGGGATGCCGATGTGGGTACTCCCTCTCGCACGTATGGTTTTCCGCTAAGCCGGTCGCCTAGACTTAGACCAATGTCGTGGCCGGGCCATAAGGCGACCGTCTTAGCGGAAAACCATACGTCCTCCCTTTCGTACCCATATCGGCATCCCGCTCCAACACATGGATTCGCTCGCCGCTGGTCGCCTTAGACCAATGTCGTGGCCGCGGCATTAGAGTGACAGAAACAAATCCCCGAAATTTACGGACTTCGGTGTTCGTGGCAAGTAATGTGTAAGTACAGAGAAGTTTGTGCATCTCGTGTTAAAAGACACTCTTATTTTATTGCCTTATTACACTGCTTTATCTAAACACATGTGGTAAGTAGGTAGGTACCTACTCTATACGGGTTCAGAAGCCTTAGTTAGCCTTGTTAGATTAGAGCATAAAGTGGTGATTACAGCATCTTCTATATAGCGTACACGTAAAGCACAATATTTGTAAGGATGAAGGACTATAATAGTACATTTCGATAAAAGTGCAAAAAAAAAAAATTTCCACGAGGGTGAAAGTTGGAACCCGAGTGAAACGAGGGCGACAATCACCCGAGTTAAAAAGAAGTTTTTACACGTGGTGTATCGTATCGAACGACTTTTTTTATAACATGTGCCTTAAAAAGAGAAATTTAGTATACTTTTCCGCACTAGTTAGGAAATTAATTAAAATAAACAGTCAAATTGAGAACCTTTCACCTATATTGACCGGTTAAAAATAAACGTCGTCCAGGGGGTTTACAACAAATATGCGGGTTTTTTGTATGCCAGGGGGACGTTTCTCGAAAGCTTGTAACTTGTAATACAAGCGGCAGTCGTTATCTAATTAATAGTGTTAAAAAGAGACTTCCACTTGTATTACAAGTTACAAGCGTTCGAGAAACGTCCCCCTGGCATACAAAAAACCCGCATATTTGTTGTAAACATCAGAAGACAACGAATAGAATTTTGACCAGCTACCGGATGTAACATTTGTTCGCAAGCTTCAACAAAATGGCAGAATCGATATCGGAAATTGGACCGATACCATCGCTAGCACATAGTTGTTGCAAATACTCATCTCTCTAGGTCTTTACGATATGAAAAAAAATCTTGATGAAATACTGAAAATACCCTTAGTGAATCCTAACATTTCATGTAACATTGGCTATTTAACAAATTATGGACCACGGTCTGCAATGAATGATTTCAATTACAATTTCAATTTGAATTAGGTTTCGATGATACGCCAGCACCCGGTAGTGAACAAAGTCGATGATAAAAAAATAATGAGGTAAAATCTGAAAATGGCGACGTCTGCTCTAGCAAAGTGCCAACAATACAGACATGTCAGGTAAAATTCTGACAACCGAAAAAAAAACATAAAAAGAACGCGAGCGAAGTCGCGGGTAGGTAGACCAGGTACGACTAGTGTTAGAATAATAGTAGGTAGGTACATTGTGCATCTAGGGAGGTAAATGAAGTACGGTATTAATAACAAAATGTTAGTGTGTGAGCTTTTAATGACTCGAGCTTGTATTCCGTTTACCGACCGTGAGTATACAAAGTTTTTCATCACACTGCGGAGAAAAAACAAGTTTTAGGACAAATGTAAACGACGTAAAGTTCGGGAAATATTATTTGACCGACTATTATCTTACTTATGACCTTTTGTTTTGCGTCATTAACAATAGAAAATTGTTTGACTGCTCATTTGTCTAGTAAGTGTTAACGCAAAACAAAAGGTCATAAGTAAGATAACAGTCGGTCAAATAATATTTCTTGAACTATACTGACATTTCTATTTTAACTCCCGCAATGCATGCAAACAATGACGCCCTTAGAAAGCAAGCATTAGGTACTTATATAATTATCTTTACTAGTATAATTATTCAATATTCCGAATATCCCGATATTGGATGACGTGAAATTAAAAGACATAGCGAGTGCGTCACCCAATAATCAGTTTTACACGATGGACCCCATCCATTCAAATACGTCAATTTTCATTAACTAACTTTAACCATCAGTTTTAAGTTAAAGTGACGGCTGTAAGTGATCGATTATATTATAATGTACAGCCGCCGTCATAAATATCTACGAAATGCTCATCGGTGTATACAAGGTGTTACTACTACTGAACAACTTTTACTATGGGACCACACACGAAATCTTAAAAAAATGTGTTTTTCATATGTACTTTGACCGATCGTTAACGACATTTTATATGAAAGAGTAAAAAAAAATTTTGAGTTCTCTGAGTTGGCTCCATAGTAAAAGTTGTTCAGTATAATCTACCAAATCACCTTGTTCAAGTTTTTCAATGGATGGTGTAACACCCTGTATACAATAGTCGAATTGAGTATGCATTTTTACTTAGGTTTTAATCTTGTTAATATACCTAAGTAATTTTGAGAAGTAATTGTATTTCGATTGGTTTATTCAGTGACGTAAAATTAACATTAACAGTAGTGAAATTTGCCAACATTTGAAAGTTAAAATTTGTTTCAAATGTTGGCAAATTTTACTGAATAAAGTTATATAGACTGATTTGTTTTGTTTCGTCCAATTATTCCGTTTCCTTCATGTATGCAACTATGCAAGTGCTTACTTCTGTAGCTCGCTTTCCATTAGGTACTTATCTTATCTTCTTTTTCCTTACATTTGGAGAAAAGGTCACCTAAGTAAATAGATTAGTAGACAGTAAAAATACATTTATCACCACCCCAACTCTTCCCGCGGGTGTCATATGAGTCGACGAAGAGACTTAAAGAAGTTGAAGTCTGTGTCACTGACCATTTATTTGTTGAAGATTGATAATGGACATTATCATACTTGATACACTAAACTGAGATCGCCAACCCGCTTGCCCAGCTTGGGGATTACGGGCATTTAGGTACCAATGCGTCCATACGCATAGATAACGGGAGAAGCCTTTGTCTAGCAGTGGACTTATTTGTAGGTGGATGATGACTGTATGTGATGTGATGACAGCATAATATAGAGGGACTTCCGTTTGAACGCAGGGCTGTTTCAATATAATTATGCTAACAAGATAACCGCGAAATTTGACTATGGCTCCTAACGCGACGTGCGACGTCACATCGCGTCGCGGTTAGCGTTGACGGTGCGTAGCGTTGACGTTGCGTAGCGTTGACGATACACAGCGTTGTGAAACTCATTAAAATTACTCTATAAATGTGAATGTGTAGAAAAAACGTTCCGCTTTGTCGCTTGTCATAAGGGCGCTTAGACATTTAATTCGTACGAAAGTACAGTCAAAAAGTTGGAACCCCAGCCCATTTAGTTATGTCCAGTGATCGGTTTTTTGGATTCTCCCGGCGGGTCTTCTATAGTAAGGGCTTGTCCATTAATCACGTCATACGATTTTGGCCTATTTTAGACCCACCCATGGTGATACTTGGTGATATTTTCAGGACCCCAACGTTATGAATGAGATTATAAGAAATATCTTACTGCTTGTCATTTTGAGATTGATCTCTAGTGGCATTGGAACCATTGCAAATTGGATAAGTGACCTACAAGCCAAATCTGGCGATCTGGTAAAGCGACAAAGAAGGACGGTTTAACTAAAACGCTCGCAAATCAATAAACATCGGCAATTTCGAAGTAAATAGTCGCTGCGGCCAAAGTAGGTAATATTCAAAAAAGACATTCACTACATAAGTTCTAAAAGGAATTTTCAATTGTGTAATCACATTTTTATTTACAAATCAGAACTGTAAAAATAATCCCTGGAACGAAACGGAATTTGTTGTTCCGAAAAACATTCGATTCCAAACAAAAGAACGAAAAAAAAAACAAAATGCACTCGAAACTTGAAATAAAACGAATTCGGCAAAGGCAGAATAAATCTGTTCGCGGAAGAGTTGAAAAAACGGGGGAAGTCACACGCACGAGTGTGGCCTAGGGGTGGTCCGAGGGAGGTATCCTGACCCACTCCCCACTCCCAATCCACCCCGTGCGTAAGTCTGGTGCACATTGTTGTTTTTCGCGCTATTTTTTTGTGAAGTGTAATTGGCGTGACGAACGAATTAGTGTAGATGGGCGTGGAGTGCAAAATTATAAGTGTTGTTATTGTTATTGATTATTAGGTGAAAATTGTCTATGCTTGTTTACTCAATAACTTTTATGTGCATGGTAACTTGATTAAGTGGTGTTTGTCATTTTCGTTAATTTCAGATTAATTTAAGCGTAATTTGTAGGAATATAGTAATTGACTTAAGTAATACCTAATTTCGTCCATAAATAAGTTATTTAAATTACATTACTTCTATACTTATTCATTATAAAATCTAAACATTGAAAAGAATTTCAAGTTAAGTAATCCTAATGGTAATGGTATAAGTACCTATGAATTTTTAAAAATAGCGCTCATAATGTTACTACTTTAAATGACTCAAGTCTAATTTACAGCCTTTTACGACTTAAGTAATACCTAATTTGGTCCAGAAATAAGTTATTTCAATTATATTACTAATATATTCATTATATACCTATTATTTATATCATATTTTATGATTGCAATGAATTTGAAGTTAAGTAATTCTAATGTTTTATGAATTTTTAAGACTAACGCTCGTAATGTTACAAGTTTGTAATACGTAACTAGTTTACTTTAAATTTTAAATGACACAAGAGTCTAATTTACAGCCTTTTTACAGGGCTACATTATAATTACAAATGTGTCTAAACATTATATGTAGAGCTGCCGTAGCTGGAGTAAGTTTTAGGTATTAAAAAAAATAAAGAAACATTTTAATATTTTCTATTAGAAAAGTTTTTAAATTCATCAGCCTCTAGGGGCGCGTCCGTTTTGATTATTTTCGACCGAGTTAGAGCAAACTATGTTCTACCCTTTTAATAACAAAGTTTGTTTTTTTACAACGCCGTTTGCGTGGAATATTTGAATGTGAATTTGTTGAAAAAATAAAGCCTATTTTCCAAAGCCGAATTCCACGTATTGTTTCTATAGAAATATTACAGAATAGGGTGCTCGGATGAAATTGAAAAATTCTTTACAATTTTCTAAATGGAACTTGAAGCAAATTTATTAAATTAGGTACCTACATAATTATAAGTCTTTATAAAATCCGTGTAATTGAAATAGATATTGTCAGAGTATGTTGGAAAAAAAAGAAATAGAAAGCCTTTTTTTTAAAACGAACGATACATACATAAAATACCCACAGTCAGTGGCAGCTACGAAATACATTTGTCTCTTTCACTCTAATGAAAGCATCATTAATGTGATGGAGACGGCTGCTCGAAAATTGCGAAATTTGAAGTTTGTAGTAGGCCTGGTAGCACTGTCTTTCCATTACCTACTTTTTTTTAACTTAAGTGACCCAATTGCTTGTTTTTTAGAGTTCCGTAATAAGCAAGGAACTCTTTTATCTTATAGTTTCGCCATGAGGCCATGGCCGTCTGTCCGTCTGTCTGTCTGGCCGCAGTATAGCTCCGTACATATTGACGCCGACAAAGTGGTAGAATAAAGTACATATTAAAAAAAACCATTTCCACAGATTATGACGATCACGTGACTACGATTGCAGAACGGCACCCTGGCTATGCTTGCAGATCTTCAATTGACAGTGATTTATTTTCCAACTATTACGCAAGTCGTTTACCAATATGGTAAAAAAATATTATAATTACCTACGTAAAAGCGTTCATCGTATAGCGACCATGCCCGAAAAAGCCCCATAAACAACATTTGCAATCATAAAATGTCATAGCTATAAAGTTGACAGCAGGGCGTTAATTGGTCATGTTGTAGTGTGTAGTGTAGGTACTAAACATAGTTATGTACGTAGCTCATATGATCTATATAAGACTCATGTACTCATGTATTCAGAGCAGTAATAAAGTATCGTTTAAGCTAAATACACGTGTCGACTCAACTCCGAACCCTCACCTTACATGGCGATCCTGCCAAGTGGCTTATGATAATCCCGTATTTTGTCTATTTATCGTGCTACGCATCACTTTCGCACTCGCATACTAGTTAGAACGTGACGGCCACCATAAGCCTACAGGATATTTGAGTGTTTACGATATTTTAAGATGAACACCATACCATTATGGACACACTACTGCGATCGCCAATCCGCTTGCCCAGCATGACGATTAATAGGAGAGTTCTATGTCCAGCAGTGAACTGAGATAGGCTGATGATGATGAATTGCACCTATTTACTGTGTACGCTTTCCTTTCTAAATGACATAACACGCGCGGAGATAAGCGTGGATATTAAATCTACCCTCATTTGGGGTATCTATGTCTACGTTCTATTGTTTGTTCCGTCGAATTACGCAGCGATGTTAGTAGATAATACAACGAACCTCATGAGCCAACAAATAGAATGCACTATATCAAAATTACTTACAATATATAAATTTTTCTCATTTTTTGTAATTTCCATACACGTACAATGTAATCCATACATGTAATAATTAAAGCAAGTGGATAAAACGTCAGACGTAAACGTAAAATGATAGGGAAAAAATGCCACGGGTCTAATCCTAATCAACAGGTGTGTATTGAGGTGTAAGTAGGTATTATACATATTTTTAAATATAATCGTATTATGTTTTTAAATACAATACACCTGTGTTATAACTAAAATTAAAAGTGTATTATAATGAAATATAGCCTATAGAATTACATAGGTATGTAGCTTCGCTTAGTTTTTCATTTCGCGTAATCCTTATTTCGCAGAAATATTTTTTCTCTGTATTCGTTAATAAAACTCGTTTCAAAATAATCCGAGATTAATCCTAACAAGGCTTACAGTATACTTAGTAGACGACCTTTACAAAAGTTATGAGAAAATAGTTTCAGAAAAATCCCTCTTCTACGAAAAGAATATTCTGCGAAGTACGTGCTAAACGAGATATTTACTTAGGTACGAGATTTTCTATGAAAATAAAGGAATAGACATCTTTACAATATAATAAACTAAATACGAAAAACCGGCTAAGTGCGAGTCGGACTCACGCTCGAAGGGTTTCGTACTATTATCAATTTATCATAAAAAATCACGTTTGTTAAATTTCTATTTTATTAAATTTTTTAGTATTTTTGTTATCGCGGCAACAGAATAATCAAAGCCTAAGCGAATAAATTGTAAATACATACTTATATACCTACATGTTTGCTGTGTAAGTGTGTACCATCCACTAAGATGCTGGGGTGTTAGATACTTAAGTGTAAGAGGAGAACATTTAATGCGGCCATTTCAAGAAAACCACTAACAGCGAGTAAGCCTGCTATCTTAATGTGTATGGTCCAATTTTAGTAGTCTCTAAGGTATTCGTTTTAGCTAATATTATTTTATACGTCTATTTGTCGGCAAACGGTATTACTTTGTACCTGAAGTTAAATAAAGTTTAAGTATTTTTACTCATCATCATCATTATCATATCAGCCAAAAGACATTCACTGCTGAACATAGTCCTGCCCCAAAGATTACCATAATTACCGGTCCTGCGCCACCCGCATCAAGCGAACTCCCGCGACCTTCACCAGGATACCTACTTTATTGCAATAAATAGTGTCGCATCACTTCAAATTCAGATAAATTACATTTTAAAACATTCTTTATATCCTAAAATCTGAATCCCGAATTTAAATATTAGATGTCATATACCAATGCGACTGATGTACGAAAGCCGAGGATGTGTTCGAATACTTCAAATCGGAGGATCATTGGCTTGCGCCAGCTTCACGTTGAGATGAGACCATTTCGTGGCTTTATTTATTTCTGCTTTGTTAGTAACTATAGTATGTGTCTTTCTCTAGTCAAGTGCTTACGAATAAATAAATACGTCATATGACATATATAATTATTTTGTCAGGGGAATGTGAAACAGGCTCAAAAAAGTTACGTGAAACAATAGCATACATATGTACGCACTCGGTAGTACGTGACCTACCGAGTTATTCCGAGAAGTTGTGCTCTCGACTTTTCAATTTTCATGAAAGCTTAGCTTAGCCATACAGAACCCAGGAGAAAAGAGTTTTTCATACAAATGTTCTGACTATACCTAAAAATACAATAAAATTGCGAGTTTTCTACGGTCTTTTGTTGAAGGAAAGCAACTTAATGACAATACCCTGTAGAGCTCAGCCGGCGCGACTCAGGGCCGCATTTGAGATGAGGAAATACAATGAAATACATGAATACACGTAGCAGTGAAATACTGTGCAATAAAGCCAACATGAGGTTAGTTCAAAGTTGCCATAAATTATGCAATAATTTATTATGGTTAGTTCAATCGGTCACACTGAAATATCAGAGGGAGCGTGACGCACCAGTCATTTGAATTTAAATCAAATTCAAATTGAGTCAGTTGTCGCATAAACTAGATCCCATATCATAATTGGATTTATAATAACAATGGGAGCTCAGTGATGACAATGACTTTAGTGTTTAATGATAAATAAATAATACGAGAAAAATAGTCATCAACACTCGTCAATAGACTCCAGAAAAGCCTTCAACACCTAGACACCTAATAACATTTTGTCCAAAAACTGTCAAAGAGGTGGCAACTTCACCTATCCCATATACAAATTGAATAGGTACCTAGGTATATGTCCTTTCCCGACTCATGTGATATTATTTATTGCCAAAAACGCATTTTCATGATAGCGCCTATCGTAGATATAGATATGATTCCTCCATAATACGCAATTCCAGACAAACCATAATTCACAACTGTCAATAATCCTCATGCGAAATCACGACATGTAACATGAATTGTTTTAATAAAGCTCCTATTTTAATAAAGCGTGGTGCCCGAGGGCTGACAGGCGCGGCCACGTCAAAGGCAGGAACAGGGATTTGAAATTCAATTCCAACATGTATGTACATACATGTGTATTTTGGACTCATTACTAGGAATCAATTGATATGCAGAATGTTGTGAAAGGGGGTTGTGGTTAGTGGGGAATGTTTGACTAGTAGGTAAATTGCTATGCTATTCGAACGACGCTTTTGCATTGGCGAAATTTTGGCTTTAATTAAATGGCAACAAGGAACAGCGACTGAATCAATGATAATCAGTCAGTTGTAAAGCTCATACATATTAAATAAGGAAAAAGGTGGGAGTAATACGTACAATTTTCTGAATTATCTGCAATGCAACTTCGCCATATTTATAGCTTACATAATGAATCGTCAGTTGGGACCCAGCACATGTAAGTCAAGTGAAACAGGGCGACTCTGCAGTGAAATAAATTCGCCACTTACACCATAAATGTCCAAATTTCATAAAAGTTTAAAGTTTATTGCTGTGTTGGCTGCCAAATTATTATATTCCAGAGTTTAGAGAAACTTTATCAGTATCACTAAGCTTACCTGCTATTGCTTTGAGGAGAACTTGATAAATACTTACCTGAAAAAAAAAGAAAATTAATTAGAAATCAATGCCACACTGAAATTAAGATAAAAATCGCATTATGTCTTAAAACTGTAATATGAGTTACAAAGCCTAACATAGATATGAGATAATGAACGTTAAAATTGCGGAGTTGAAAAGGATAAAACTGAAAAAGCATTAACCGTTATCTTTTCCATCTACAGACCCCAAAACTAAAACAAAGAGCTCCAAAACAATGGTTCACACTGACATTGTTTTGTCCGCTCAAACAATACGGTCCAATAAAATTAACAAGCTCAATACAAATCCTAATTGACATAAACATTCGCCTAAGTACGTCCCTGTCGGAATTAATCCGACCTCCACTAGGTCAAACGGGGTCTGCCGAATTCAGACCTTGGCGTTACACAATACGTCTCAATTTCGCACAGATGTATGTATACCTATAGCTGTCGTATATCTCAGAGAGATCGATAAGGGTGCGAGTCTGTGTGTACTACGTAGATATATGTTATATATGTGTGTATAGATGAGCGGAAAAGGATGTAGCGTATATCTTGTTGGTTTATGTCGGTTGTCAGTTGATTTTGCAGTATTGGCTGGCTGTTTCCCTTGGTAGCCTGGAGCGACAGTAGTGTGTTTATTTGGTCTTGTTTATTAAACATAGTTCGCATTAGGTATAACTATGTGCCGTTTATTTTCGCATCTAACACAAATAAAATATATTTTTGTTACAATGTAACCCTCGTGTATGGAAAATTCAATACAAATAAAAATTGCTTGAGTTTATTCAAGCGTCAAGCTACTTTTAATCTGTAAGTTCATAATGTAGTAATATCAATATCATATACGAGTATTATATTTGATAATGTCTAAGACACAAGACCCAAAACCGTTAACATATTTTCGAACCAATCGTACTAACTCATATAAATTCAATCGGAAAAAGGAAATCGTATTCAAATGCAGTAAACAAGAGGCAGCGAAAAAGAAAATCCTATCAAATTCTAAAATACAAAACAACCATATACCTACATGTCTGACCGTCTGTCCACAAATCCCTAGGGATCGATAGGGACGCCGATTCTGACCCATGGGTTTTATTGTAGACTACCGTTCGGTTTGTGTGATAGAAAATAAAGGAAAATTTAAAAATAAAATGTCTTCGGCGAGACTTTGTCTCGTGAAATTACGATACACCGGGCTGCTACCGCGAACACCGAAGTTTCGTAAATTCGGGGATTTGTCTCTGTCACTCTAATGCCGCCTTCATTGGAGTGACAGAGACAAAGCCTCGAAAGCGGATTTCGTAGTCCGCGGTAGGGCCGCAGTTGTCGTACCATGTGGCTTATGATGGTCCCGTTTTTAGGGTTCCGTAGCCAAAATGGCAAAAAGGGAACCCTTATAGATTCGTCATGTCCGTCTGTCCGTCTGTCCGTCTGTCCGTGTGTCACAGCCGATTTACTCGGAAACTATAAATGCTACAGTAACGAAACTTGGTAAGGATATGTGTTGTATGAACAGCTACAGGATTATGATACTAAATTGTAAAAAAAACCATTGGGGTGGGGGCCCTCCATACATGTAACTGAGGGATAGAAAATTTTTTTTTGTTGTATGTAAGCGTGTGGGGTATTAATAGAAAGGTCTTTGAAAATGATATGAAGGTTTATACATCTCATTTTTATTTAAGCAAATCGTTTTCGAGATATCAGCTCTCAAAGTCTGAAAAATGTGTCCCCCCCCCCTCTATTTTTTAAACTACGCGATATAAAATTCTAAAAAAAAATATATGTTATGCACATTAATAAACTCTATCAACGATTTTTGGTTTGATTAAATTATGTCCCATAGTTTTTGAGGTAGGTTGATTTAACTGTATTTTTTTAATAATAAATTGATTATGGTACGGAACCCTTCGCGCGCGAGTCCTACTCGCACTTATCGTGCTACGCGTCACTTTCGCACTTACATACAAACCTGACGGCAACAACGACAGACGATTAAACACGGTACCATCATAAGCCTACAGACTTTGCAAGTATCGGTAACTTTAGGTTTTACTCGATACGTAAAGCAGGCTATCGCGCTTACTCCAATTCTTTCCTATTTGGTTATCAAATTCCTATACATTTCTTATTACAAAACAGGAATGTTTCATACAAACAGTTTCTAATGTACAAACTTTTTGAGATATGCTCGGAAACGTTAGCGTTTGCATAGTTTCAATGCATCTGAGGTGAATGTAAGTTATGTAAGGAATGAGATAGTGATATTCACCTCTCATTCCTTACTATAGCTCCGTCCCTATAACTTACGTAAGAACTTACAGGTATACGGCTGGGGCTATTTCTTGAAAGGTTGTAGCTTGTAATACAAGCGGGAGTCCTTGTCTAATTAATAGTGTCAAAAAGAGACTTCCACTTGTATTGCAAGTCACAAGCTTTCGAGAAACGGGCCCCTGGTTTAAAGGAAGCTATGCAAATGACAGTAATTACCCAAATGCCACGTAAATTCGTTTTTGCTATTGTTCACAAAATTTAAACCCATATTTACATATGCATAGGCATATGTATCGCTGAATTGAATTCCTATTAATAACATTATAATTGAACATTTATTTCCATCGCGGCAATACACCTAATTATACACCACACGTCCGTTAAATAGCGAATAACTATAGGTAATGTTATTTATTAACTTATTACCATAGTTTCAATTTGCCACCAGTTGCATCCCTGGGTGCTTAGCCAAGTTGCCAATCGCTAACGCTTAATCGTCAATCGTAAACGAAAGGCAGTTAACTATCTTTGTCGCACTAATATGAAAGAGTGACACTAAACGTTAGCGATTGGCAACTTGGCTAAGCATCCTGGGTGCTTAGACAAGTTGCCAATCGCTAACGCATTTGATGTGGCCTGAACTTTAATCGCTTCACGTATAGCTATGTACCGAGGAGAAGATTCATAAATTGCGAAACTTCTATACAGAATGTTCTCGGCAATTTAAATTTTACAAGCTATCTAATCATGTCAAAACCGTTGTATATACATGCCTTTTAAGGTATATTTTATGATTTGTTTACTCAATTGTGAAATACAATATTCTTCATAGCACTTTTTTATAAGTTATCATGGAAACATTCTCAATGAGCACTTACTCTTGAATTCTCATGAAAATTCTTGGAAATTTCCGACTATATTCCCGGAATTTTGAGAATGTTCTGCAACTTGTACATTGCTATTCATGTATTAAGGTGCGTTTAAACCAAAAGAGCATTCGCTGTTCTAGCGCCCGTTCTACGAAATCAACCAATCACGTTTTGTGTACCGATCGAATTTCGTAGAGTGGGAGGTTAGAACAGCGAATGCTCTTTAGGTTTGAACGCACCTTTACGTGGTAGGCGTACATTTGTACAACCGCTGTAAAACGAATCATGAAAAGTGACCTTAATTGGAAAATTGCTATTGGGTTCCCCACTGTCTTTAAATTATCGATGTTGCAACTCGTCCTACTGCCCCAATATGAGACCTGCCTCTATTGCTACTATGAGTTGCACTCTTTAGCGTATTTGTATATTATATTGTCATGGATCAAATCCCCGGCTCGTACCAATGTGTTTTTCAAAAAAGTTATGCACGAAATATCATTTGATAGTCACGGTGAAGGAAAACATCATGAGGAAACCTTACATCTGCGGAAAAATTCAAGGGTGTATGAGGAGTGCCCAATAGGTATTGGGCCAGCGTTGGGACTACAGAAAATAGGCAAGTTTGTTGTCGAGAAGAATTAGGCGACGTTTATTTACCGCTTTAGGTACAGCCACATGCATATACTTAGATTCTAGTCGCTTATCCGTGAGAATATTACTCTTTGCAAATCGTGGCGTGTTAATTTCTATCGTAAAGTTTCCACTGCTTACCATGAGCTGCCGGCGCGTTATTAACGCGGACTTACTTTCTATCCGTCCCGCTCGTACTCGCGCATTGGTGTGAGGTGCGAGCGAGCCAGATACAAAGTTAGTCCAAATTATTAGAGCAACGACAGCCCATGGTACGGCTACACGTGTCGGATTGTGCCGATTTTTGCGTGTGATATTTAAAAAAGCCTTTTGTATTTAAATTGTACTATTTTATGGGTTAATGTTATGTACATATATCAGTTCAGGAAGTGTGAGACCTTTGACACTGACAGTTTCGTATAGGGAGTTACTTCGCCATTGTTACTTAGAAGCCATAGAAGTGTTACGACAGGTTCGACATTTGACATGTTTTATTGACATGACAATGACGTGGGGACATTAGTGGAAATGGTATGTGAGGAAATGGTATGATAGACGATGTCATTTGCGAACTATATTTAAAAAATCCATGAGAATCCAAGTTTTTTTTTAAATATTATCAATCGAAATTGATGACGTGTAGTATAGGGTATAGGTATCGGCACGAGAGTTGAGGAGAATGAATACACACACATTCAAATGAAGTACTAATTGCAAAACATGTAGTGAATGAATGAATGACTTGCGTCAAAATATTGAAGCAAATCCCTTGAACCAGCTTTTTGGTCAATCTTACACTTGCAATTGGGTTTGCTGTTAGTACGAAAAAAGACCATTAATTTAAAATTCCCCGTGTGTTTACATGACATGTTGATGTGTGCGTGCGTGGCCTCAACTCTCGTGCCGATACCTATAGGTATGGTTATTCCATTGTCTGTCTTATTTGACAAGGGGAATATTAAAAAAAACATACACAAATAAAAAAATAAAAATAGGTACGCAGTTGCTAACACTTTACAAAATCTATTTGCTTTCGATTGATAATTAATATTGTCTCCGACTGTACCTAGGACCTACATGTTTTTACATGACATCTAAATATCATGAAATAAATAATTGTAGCATATAAATAGTGGCAGAATGAGGTTGTCATTTATACCTCAGTTACAAAAACGATCAATAGTACCTACTACTTATAATCGTATAACAAACCACGTGTTCATATGATATCGCTGTCAGTCATTTGATGAACAGATTAAAGTGGAAACTGACTATTGTTAGACCTTATATATTTTCAATAATATTTATGAGAATTCATTTTCTGTGGCCAAATGTATCTACAAACTTTTTGAGAAACGGTCTTGTACCCTTGTTTTATTAGACAAGGGTACAAGACCGTTTCTCAAAAAGTTTGTAGATACATTTGGATCACGTACTCTTATTCAATATTGATAAAAATTGGTAGGCTGGTAGAGTCAATAATGCTAAGCAAGATACACTACATTTCCCAAAATGTTCCTTCCTGTTGTTGTTAGAAACGTTCCTTTTTTGTTACCAAAACTATGTAGTAATCAGGTAACAAAAAAGGAACGTTGCATACAAACATATTGGGACATTTTGGGAAATGTGGTGGGTCTCGCTTAGCATCATTGACTCTACCAGCCTACCAATTTTTATCATACCGAAGACGTGATCCGAATGTATGTACGGTTCTAATAATATGTATATGATTTTTATCCTTATGCCTTTGACATACATACCGAAATATATACATATAGACGTGACTGTACAAACTTTTTGAGAATTGCACCCAACTCCCCGAGGCTTGTGAAAAGTGTATACAAGTTAAATACAAGTGCATAGATATGTGTAGTTTTCCAAAATGGTCGGCGAGTTATACCCTTTTCACAACTGATCTTTCACTTTGCGAAGCCTTCATGCCTTAAAGGTGAATTCAGAGCAAAAGAGCATTCGCTGTTCTATCCCCCGCTCTACAAAATCAACCAATCACGTTTTGTGTAACGATCGAATTTCGTAGAGAGGGGGAATAGAATAGCGAATGTTCGTTTGGTCTGAATGCACCATAAGGTTCATTCAGACCAAAAGAGCATTCACTGTTCTATCCCCCGCTCTACGAAATCAACTAATCACGTTTTGTGTAACGATCGAATTTCGTAGAGTAGGGGGTTAGAAATAGCGAATGCTCGTTTGGTCTGAATGGACCTTTAGATACAAGTGCATAGGTACAGATAAATTCACTAAAGCTGGCACGAATGGCATGAATGAAATGAATGACATCTATCATTGTGTGTATGCGGTCGTCCTATACCAACCTGTATCCTTATCTTATGTCTTATGTGTATCATTAAGATATCCACACATAGATACTTTCTGTCACTTACTCGAGCCATGCGTGTCAGCTTTCGTGAATTTACCTGTATACAGGGTGACATCGGAGTCGTGATCCAAACTGTGAGAAACGTGTTAAGATGGTCTTCCTAAACAATGTTCTCTATGGGACCTATATGAACAAACATACTTTTTTTACGACTAGTAAAGTTCGAGTTCATTAATATGTATACATTTCTCCATACTAATCCTTTCCAAATGTGTTTACATAATTATGAAACGAGACTGGAAGTTATGAACACTTCCGCACCGTTCGGTATGGAAACAGTTTTTTTTTTTCGCGACATTCATATTTGTTCCATGGGAAACCTTGTTGAGAATGACCATCTTAACACGTTTCTCACAGTTTGGATCACGACCCCGATGTCATCCAGTATAGCTACGGAATCATACTTCAGCCTTCATGTTAGCCTTATACTCCCACAAAGTACATCAATTCGCGAACACACACAAATTAAAACAGAACAAAGGAGTTTTAGCGAAAAGCAAATAAAACCTCCTTCGGCCGTTAGCACGTGTTATCGCTAGGTTAACTATCGCGGTACAGTTATTGCAACCGAGCTAAATACAGTTATACTCGTACAGACTTCAGCTGCCTACAGTGTTCGTAATTATTAGTTTTACTATAGATAAAAACTAACCCCCTTATTCATAAACGTCTGCTAACTTAACAAGCCGCTAATAATTGTTTGTCCCTTTCGGTCTTAACAATGTGTCCATAAGAGCAAAAGGGAGAAACAATTATTAGCGGCTTGTTAAGTTAGCAAACGTTTATGAATAAGGGGGTAAAACCGTAGCCGTTCCATGACTTTGCAAGTATTGGTAACGTTAGGTTTTACTCGATACGTAAAGCAGCCCATCGCGCTCGATCCAATATGTCAGTGTGAGCGTGATAGAATACATTACGTTTCGAGTAAGACCTAACGTATCCTTTACTTTTCAACTCATGGTACTGCTTCTGGATTTTCTGATTTAAATATCGATACCACAACAGTTGATGCAATTGAATTACTACTACTATTACTACTAAAATGTAAACTTAACGGTTAAACCTAGGAGCACCTAGGTCTCCATTATCAAGCACAGAGCGCGCTGATTCGTGAAAACTGCGCGGCACGAACACACGAATTGTACAAATGTACAGTAGCATAGAAATATAAATATTTTGGAACATGTTACACAAATCGACTTAGTCCCACGGTAAGCTCAATTAAGGCTTGTAATGTGGATACCAAGCGACGAAATATGTAATAAATAAATATAGATACGTAAATACATAGACAGTCATGAACAATATATAATACAGGAATAATGACCTCGCCGGGATTTGAACCCGGAACCTACAGCTTCGTAGGCAGGGTCACTACCAACCACCTAGGTTACGGAGGCTGACACTTTAAAGTTTTCCTTTCTATTCCTGAAATGGAGAACCCTGGTTTCATTAACTTTATATTATTTAGTCACTGTAACAAGGTACAAAGTGGAAGGTACATAAATTTTCCTTTACCTTACCTACATTGTGGTTATAGTTTGCGTGTTACTGATTCGTGTTAATTCGTAACTAAGCTATTTAGAAACCTTCACTAGAAATTGTACAACATTGTAAGCCGCAGCGGTTAATAGGTGATATTCCGTAATAAATTCCAAGAAACTTAGTTCGATGTTCGATTTAGGTCTTGAAACCGAGTAAAACATGACCTATACGAACTTACGAACTTAGGGCCTGTAGCCCTACCATGAGGAAAGTAAAGGAGGAGATATAGATGCATAATAATATTGTGAACTTGTACAATAAGGATTATTTTTGTTTATTATTATTATCCTTTATTTATCTCTCTTTTTAAGTTTTTTTTTAAAAAATGTCTTTAAAAGTAACAGTAGTAATAAGAATTATTTTTGTTTATTATTATTATCCTTTATTTATCTCTCTTTTTAAGTTAGAATTTTTTTTATAAAAATATCTTTAAAAATCGATTTTTTTATTTAATATATTCTTTAAAGCATACTATTTTAATACGATGTATTATTATACTGTTTTGAAAACACACCTGAGTTTCTTACTGGTTCTTCCCAGGAACGGTGTACGGTTAGAACCAGTAGTAGATTTTTTTCTCTCTCTTGATAATGTCAGACGATTCGAAAATGCTTATTTATTAATAAGCATACTTGAATGAAGAATAGTTTGACTTTGACTGCACTGACATAGTGGAGCGAGCGCCATGGTCTGCTTTACGTATCGGTTAAAACCTAACGTTACCGATGCTTGCAAAGTCATAGTACGGCTACAGTAGCCGTACCATGACCACCGATACTACGAGCGGGATGGATAAAAAGTAAGTCAATCATATATAGGATAAAAAATAAGTCCGCGTTCTTATGGTGCATTCAGACCAAAAGACTATTCGCTATTCTATCCCCCACTCTACAAAATCAACGAATCACGTTTTGTGTATCGATCGAATTTCGTAGAGTAGGGGGTTAGAATGGCGAATGCTCGTTTGGTCTGATTGCACTTTTATGGTACGGCTACGTCGGCTACAGATGCTCGAAATTTACGCTTCGATGTTCTCGTCCTAACGGCCCGGCCACGAAATTGGTCTAAGGCGACCAGCGGCGAGCGAATCCATGAATTGGAGCGGGATGCCGATATGGGTACGAGAGGAAACACCATACGTTTTCCGCTAAGCCGGTCGCCTTAGACCGATGTCGTGGTCAGGGCATAGCGCCGCGGCCACGACATCGGTCTAAGGCGACTGGCTGACCCATATCGGCATCCCGCTCCAACTCATGGATTAGCGCCGCTGATCGCCTTAGACCAATGTCGTGGCCAGGACATAATGTTATATATCCTATGTATATGTTATAATAAACCCATTTGCAGTGATCAATGTTCATTATATCCTTTTTTTGTCATATTTAAATTCTTTCCCTAAGCGACCCGTCACACCATAATCCCTGCGGGGGAAACATTGATAACTTGAGATTATTATCAAAATGGCATGTCATTTCATTATGCCTACCACGTTGGCGTTTAACTCGACCATTTTGACTCGGCAGGCTTCGGTCACCCGCTGACCAACCTACAGCGGCGTATTGTATGGAAATCTTGCCCGCTGTTTCATCAGACATTCAAAGGTATAAATATATATTAATATTAATTTATATTATATACAATTTTAGACCTTATGCTGTAGACATAAGTAAACAAGTGTATACATAATTTATGCCCTTGATTGTGCATCAAGTCTCTTGAAACATGTTTCAAACATCATTAGACTGTATGAGCCAACGAATTTGACTTTAGGGATCAAAGATGTGTAACAGGCGTAACAGCATTATTTAAAGAGAGAAGATACAACGAGAGTTTAATGGAACTAGTCAAATTTAAAACTACAATGTACAATTTTCTCTTTGAGCCTCATAAATATTTCATGCCTCAACAAAAACAAATAAATATGTTAGGTAGTTGCTTAATTAGTGTTAGGTATTGCAAGCTTTAAATCACTGAAATGACAATAAATAATTTCATTTTCATCATTAAATGATTGACTATGTACAGTCGGGTTCAAAATTGCATGGACAGTTTATGAATGAATTCATTCATAAATCGTCCATGCAATTCTGAACGCCACTGTACGAGTACTTACTGAAATGAAAATGAAATTATTTAGGTTTCCATGCATGTACGTGCACATTTACAGGTTGTTTTTTTAAAGCCTCTTTTATTTATTACCTAATATGTACTATTTTTAACCACACAGCAATCAACCAATACATATTCACAAAATCACCACTCAACTGAGCTAAATGGTGGATCTTAAAATATATAAAACAAGTACCTAAATAGCTTGTAAAAATGTAGAAAAAAATGTCTACTTGTCGCTTGACAACACGATAAGATCCGAACTAAAATTAGCTTCAAGGCAAGACGTCTAAATTTATCTCATTTCAGAAAGACGTAAGCGCCACTTAAGTCCTCATGTACTTACGACAATTTTGTATGATACTATAACGGCTAATTGTCGAGGCAGACATTTTTTGCTGCCATTAAACTGGCTGAGTGCGTATGCTTCCCAAGTTTTTTGGAACTTAAGTTATAAAGTAATAGAGTCTAACTTCGTCATCATTGCACAAAAAGTTTTAAGTAGGTATACAATTTATTTAATGTGTACTCCATACTTACTCGTACAAGTCTGGAAATATAATTAATGCTAGTAGGTACCCTATTAAATTATTAAGTAGTAAAGTTCAGTAAAAATATGATAAATGTTGTTAGGAAGGCTTCTAGGTTCCAGTTTACTGAAAAACAGTATGAAAATATATGACAGAGACAAATTTCGGAAATATACGAATTTCAAAGTTCGCGATAGTAGGGCAGACAAAATTCGTACCATGCCTATATTATGTCCTTTAGGCGGAGTAGGTCATTTTCTTAGAAAGTCACTTTCGGGATAGGTCATATTCGGAAGATGTCAACAGAACAGCCACAAAATGCAAAAAGTGACGAAGTCAGAATGTGACTAAGTACGAACGTGACAAATTCAGAAAGTGGCGTACTCCGAAGGTGACGCACTCAAAAACTGACGTACATACTCAGAAAGTGTCATCTTCAGAACATGACCTATCCCGAAAGTGACTTTCTAAGAAAATTACTTACTCCGCCTAAAAGATATATGTAGGTCTATTCACCAAAGCCTAACCTGTATCTACTGTCATTGTA
>JALPQI010015725.1:0-24920 GCA_025490895.1 Thaumatotibia leucotreta | reverse complement strand
AATTAAGGCTTGTGATGTGGGTACCAGGCGACGATATATATAGGAACAAATATTTGTGATAAATAAATACACAAATAATGCCCTCGCCGGGATTCGAACCCGGAACCTCCAATGGAATGTTTTTGAATTTTAAATTATCAAACATAAAACAGAAGAATCTATTTACAGTCTAATGGCTGTTTGAACTACATTAAACTATCGTGTAACAGTGGAGACTGATTTTACGATGGCTAATTTATTTCGTGGACATTATTGGGAGCACCTAGAAAACAGTTCCTCAGACGATCGGAGAGTAGAGTGACTAGGCTCCAGGATGCATGGTCTCTGACCTGACTTGGCAATAGTGAGGGCTGGTGTAGAACAGCACATCTAACACGGTGTCGTTGGTGAAGTTCCTGAGCCGAGGGATGGAGGCCAGAGTGACTCGCCAGGATATTGTTGGAGAAGTTCCTCAGAGACTAGAGTGACTAGGTTCCACGATGGTCTCTGATCTGACCTGGCAATAGTGAGGGCTGGTGTAGAACAGCACATCTAACACGGTATCGTTGGTGAAGTTCCTGAGCCGAGGGATGGAGGCCAGAGTGACTCTCCAGGATATTGTTGGAGAAGTTCCTCAGAGGATCGGAGACTAGAGTGACTTGACCTGGCAATAGTGAGGGCTGGTGTAGAACAGCATATCTAACACGGTATCGTTGGTGAAGTTCCAGAGCCGAGGGATGGAGGCCAGAGTGACTCGCCAGGATATTGTTGGAGAAGTTCCTCAGACGATCGGAGACTAGAGTGACCTGACCTGGCAATAGTGAGGGCTGGTGTAGAACAGCATATCTAACACGGTATCGTTGGTGAAGTTCCTGAGCCGAGGGATGGAGGCCAGAGTGACTCGCCAGGATATTGTTGGAGAAATTCCTCAGAGACTAGAGTGACTAGGCTCCACGATGGTCTCTGACCTGCTATGCTATTCTCTTATTGACACATTCGACGCTGCGTTCGTCAACGAGCTCGATGTCGAGACAGCCTTGTCTAAAATCCTAGCTGTTTGATTTGACATTAGGAATCGAGGCTGTGAGCGAGGTTGTGGGCGAGTTTGTCGCTGTTTTTCGTTAGAGAATACGAAGTTCATACATTAAACGTCAAACTTTCGACGCAATGTAGTTCCAGCTCACGCCGCATTCGTCGCCGAGCACTAGTGTCGTTTAAAGTACATTAGTGAATACCATTTTTAGGCTCGACGCTGCCGCAGCACTGACACAGCGCTGACAGCAAGGCGGTTTCCTTAGTGAATAACACTGCTGACCTGGCAATAGTGAGGGCTGGTGTAGAACAGCACATCTAACACGGTATCGTTGGTGAAGTTCCTGAGCCGAGGGATGGAGGCCAGAGTGACTCACCAGGATATTGTTGGAGAAGTTCCTCAGACGATCGGAGACTAGAGTGACCTGACCTGGCAATAGTGAGGGCTGGTGTAGAACAGCACATCTAAAACGGTGTTGTTGGTGAAGTTCCTGAGCCGAGGGATGGAGGCCAGAGTGACTCGCCAGGATATTGTTGGAGAAGTTCCTCAGACGATCGGAGACTAGAGTGACCTGACCTGGCAATAGTGAGGGCTGGTGTAGAACAGCACATCTAACACGGTATCGTTGGTGAAGTTCCTGAGCCGAGGGATGGAGGCCAGAGTGACTCGCGCGAGACGACGGTCCACGCCGCGGGGCCCGGAGTGAAGGCTAGCGTGCCATGATATTGGGAGCACCTAGATAACACTCATAATCAGGGCCCGTAATTTTCATGCCGATGACATCAATTTGACGTCACGCTCCATTTAGGGTGATCCAAAATAGTTTTATTGTTAAATATTAATCATTAGTCGTCAATCATTATAATCATGTACAAATAACTTCAAAAGTAGTCTATTTACACGTGAAATAAATAATACCTACTTGATACGTGCTTTACGTTAAAGAGAAATTCTGTTTTCTACGTAATTATTGAAATGTGTTAACAATATCATCAAATAAAATGTTTGTATGAAAACAAATCAAATAGTTTTACTATGTTTCACGTATCAAGTAGGTATTATTTATTTCAAGTGTAAATATACTACTTTTGAAGTTATTTGTACATGATTAAAATGATTGACGACTAATGATTGATATTTAACAATACAACTATTTTGGATCACCCTAAATGGAGCGTGACGTCAAATTGATGTCATCGGCATGAAAATTACGGGCCCTGCTCATAATCAGAGATCGGACAAACGTTCGTCACTGTTCGCAATAGTTTGGACATGACTCCAAAGATTGAATAATTACTCAATATTTAATCACTTTCAGAAATTTACTACTACTTATTTGACACCGGTAACTATGAAAACCTTTGTAAATAGTCATAGCTTTGAAATCAAATTGCAAGAAATTATTCGTTCAATTATTCATTTAATCAACTTTGGAGTCATGTCCATATTATTATTGCGAACAATGGCGCACATTTGTCCGATCCCTGGTCATAATTTATCGTCAACTGTATCTGGGCATTTCTTTGAGCGTTTCAAGCACCGTGACTTGGGTGGCAACATTATTATTATGATACCGGGATTCGAAAGTGACACACCATTTACAAATAAAAGCATTGTTTATAGATGTACAGAGTGATTAATTAATATATTGTCTCGAAATCTCGGTACTTCAACTACGTATGAATATAACTATAAATATATCCCAGATTGACTTATACACTATATTGTCAACAGTACTTTCCAATCCCATTCTAATCGTGGTTTGAAAATACGCGTTTTCCATAAGTATCAATTTTATTTTGGATACCTTAGTGGAATCAAATTTAACGGAGAACGAGTATTTTTCATACGCTATGCAGATGACATCGCAGCATTTGCAGAAACTAAAGAAGAATTGGAAAAACTGATTCAATACATGGACACTAGTTTCCAAGAAATAGGATTAAAAATAAACATCAATAAAACCAGGATCTTGACAATAACCAGGAACTCACCCAGCATGCACACAATCAAACTAAATAACACTCCCATTCAAGAAGTAAAATCATTTAAATATCTAGGCAGCATTATTAACAATGAATCGAGATGCACTCAAGACGTAAAAACACGCATATCAATGGCTAAAAAAGCATTTAATAACAGAAAAAATTTGCTCAAATCTAAAATAGCAACACACTTACAAAAACAACTGATCAAGACCTATATCTGGAGCATTGCCTTATATGGCTGTGAAACCTGGACTCTCACTCAATTGGACCGCGAAAAATTGGAAGCATTTGAAATGTGGTGCTGGAGGCGTATGAAAAATATTAGCTGGACAGAAAAAAAAACAAACGAGGAAGTGCTTAATTTAGTCCAAGAAAAAAGAGCTATCTTAGCAACAATAGAAAACCGAAGAGGGAGAATGTTTGGCCACCTTGTACGACATGACAATTTCATCAAAAATCTAATAGAAGGGCAGATAGAAGCAAGGAGGGGAAGGGGAAGGCCGCGAAGGGCGTATGTAGACCAACTGAAGGAAAAGGCACAGGTCAGGTCGTACAAGGAGGTAAAGGAATTGACGGACGACAGAGAGAGATGGCGATTACTCCACCGACAAGGGCACAGCCCTTAAATAGGATGATGATGATGATGACCTTAGTAAACGTAGTTGACAACTACCAGTACCAAGATATCCAAAATTTTTAGATAACCACTGAAAACGCGTAATAAAGTTGCCAGCGAAGTCACGGCGGTTGAAACGCTAGTACTAGTGAGAGAAGTGACTAAGTTTTTGTTGGAAAACTTTCCATTTCCATGTGTACTAAAAAAGACGTACGATAAAAATGCGAAAAGTCTTTTTAGTTTGAAGTATTTGCACTTTAAATCCCATCTTACTACTTGTATCTAAAGTATACTTGACATCCAAAAGTCCCGCCAAATTTCTTGCTTTAATTTTTCATTTTACATTGTGTACATTAAGAAAAATTTAAACGGCGGTAAATAAGAAATTGTGAACAAGTCTGAAAGTAAAGCCGAAGGCGCGGGCTTTACTTCACGTGAATTTATAATTATTGTACCGCCCGTGACACACATAATATGTTTTAATCACACCTCAACAGAGGAGCAAAAAGAAATATTTTCAAAAAACTATTCTAAATTGGTCTAAATCATTTCTATAAATTAGGGACAAAGCAGGTGATTTATGCTGCTCCGATACTTCATTTTTATCGAATAAGTAAGAAAAAAACTTACCATTGGCTAGAATCAAAGGTAAATTTATTTAATAATTTTGATTTTATGATTACCACATTATATGACTTGTTATGCACTAAAGGTAAAAATTTTAATACAGGGTGCTCGCGGGGAAACCGAAAGATTATAATACTGAATTCCTGAGAATATTTAGAGTATTTAATGTTATATAAAATTTCTTGGATTAGGCTTGGTTCCAGAGATAATTAACCTTTTTTCGAAATAAGTTTTTCGACGTAACTCGTCATAAAACTTCTTTTTGATTACAATGCTACCACAATGTGTTCTAATATTACCACACCTTTTGCCTGACAATCAAAAAATAACAATAGACTTGACGAAAAAACCTGTCCCTAAAAAAAAACACTTAAAAAATTAATTTTAACAAATTGTTGTTATGATAAAAAGTATTGGAAATGTTAAAAAGTATTCAAAAAGTCTAATAAAAAGATTTTTTTTTGTGGAATTTGACATTAGGTCTCATTTTTTGTTTATTTTGATGTCTAGAATGCATAGTTAAAATCTTTCGGTTTTCTCGCGTATAGAGTAAATTGCTAGTAACTGGCCACCCTTCAGTAACTGGCCACCTTATAAAAAATGAACTCTATGTACTTATCATCGTCATATATCAGCCGAAAGACGTCCACTGATGAACATAGGCCTCCCCCAAAGATTGCCACAATGACCGGTCCTGCGCCACCCGCATCCAGCGGATTCTTGCGGCCTTCAGCAGCTTATAATGTACTTATAATTAGAATTCATTTTGGAAGAGGGAGAGCAATGGACGTTGACATGACACATCGTTTTAAAAGGGATTCTAACTATAAATAAATAAATGAATATCTTGGGACATCTTACACATATCGACCTAGTCCCACAGTAAGCTCAATTAAGGCTTGTGATGTGAGTACCAGGCGATGATATATAAATAGATAAATACATAGACAGCCATGACCAAGGAGAAACATATGTGATAAATAAATACACAAATAATGCCATCGCCGGGATTCGAACCCGGAACCTCCAGCTTCGTAGGCAGGGTCACTACCAACTAGGCTACGGAGGCTGACAAACTAACTATAAGCACATAGAGTTCATTTTTATATAAGATGTCCAGGTACAGGAGAGTGGCCAATTACTAGCAATTCACCCTATCACCCAGTCATTTGCTTTCGGTAACTGCGGTTACTATTTGTCACTCTTATTTCACAAGACGTTAAAGTTCAACCATATCAAAGCGAAGTAGATAGAGTAGTCGTACTATACCTCAACTCTGCCGACGATTCCGTTGTCGTACGAGTTCCTGTAGTGCGATTGTAGCAGTTGCATGCTCGTAGCCCGGAAATCGTCCACTAAAAAAAAACACCGTTAGGTATCCTGAAAGCGCCAAAAACAGCGCAATTTTGTCTAGCTTGCGTTATTAGTTTCACATAAATCACATCATCAGCCTATGATAGTCCACTGCTGAACGTAGACTTCTCCTATTACAACTATTCGTATAGACGCATTAGGAGATAAATGCCCATAATCGCCACGCTGGGCAAGCGGATCTCAGTAATGTATCCACTATGATTACACTACTTCCCATCATCAATCTTCTATCAACAAATGGTCAGTGATACTTCAATCCCTTAGTCGACTCTTACGACACCCGCAGGAGGAGTCGGGGTGGTAACAAATGTATTCTTACTGCCGTCACCACACGGCTAAGTGTTTACGGTTTACACCGTTTTTAGTTTAAGATAGGGTATTTTAATGTATATGAAAGGCCATAGCAGGATAAGGAAGAACTTGTACCTTAAAGGTCGATTGCATAAAAATCACGATCGCGTCAATTGTGCTACGAAAGTTAGTCATACAAACTATGTGGTATACTCTGTCTAACAACCTTCGGCATAAAATGAGGGAAAGTTAAAAGAGTTACAGCGCCCTCTATAGCAAATTCAACGCAACGGAGAGTTGTCGAGTTTGCGGACGATTGTGGTAGACACACGTCTTGGAGTGGCTTAAGGTTGTAGTACTTATGCAAATAACCAAAGTAAACACTGTAAAAGTAAATAATATCTTAAGAAAAACATGAAAAAATTGTCTTATTTATCAGACTGCGGCGATACGAGCTGGGTACCTATTGATTGTCTGATATATCAGACTACGGCGGTCAAAAGGTTAAGACACCCGCAGGATATTTTTACTTTAATCTATGACGTACCGACTTCTTCAACAGCTCTAAACCGCATATCGCACGCAGATCCGACGCCATGGCAAAGCAGTAATAAATGGTCTATACTGGATGGCTCTGTATCTTCTATTTCCGATTCTTCAGTGCCTCGACGGACTACGCGTGGACGCATGGTCGATTGCTGCAAATTAAATAAAAAGTTATGTTACGGTTAGTAATGTGCTGTTACCGATAGCTTCCCAATTAAGGCGGGGGGGAATGTTCCCAAATGATAAAGCTCAGTGCCCAACTGGCACATCTCTAGGTATAGTAAACGTAAATAGCGGTTTTGTAATGGTGTCCGCCGTGGGTCGGGAATGTCGTGCAAAACTTTAATGAAAAATAGTTTCCTCTTGTATTACATTATCTTAAAAAATACTCAGGAGGCTTACAATATTCTCGCTTTTATGGTTTATATGTCATGCACTTACAATTACATATTAGTTATCAAAACATAAGAATCGGTCTAACGGCACCAACATATTATAAGCCTCCGTGTAAGGAAAGTAGTGTTAGGTAATGGATCGGAGAAGGGTATATAACACAATCTCATCCTTTTGAGACTTGTACCTTGCTGTTTCATGGACCAGAAGTAATAGATGGTCAATCTTCACTTATGTAAGCTTTTAGGTGGTCGACGGAGACTTTTAACTTGGGACGATAAAGACTGAAGGCGATCCTTCTAACACTTGTACTCTCTCGCTCCATGGACCAAGAGTAATCTAGGGCCCGTTTCTCGAAACCTTGTAACTTGTAATACAAGTGCTTTCACTCTTTTAACACTATTAATTAGATAAGGACTTCCGCTTGTATTACAAGATACAAGCTTTCGAGAAATAGGTCCCTGATAGGTCTTCACTTGCTGGTCGACGGAGGCCTTTTAATTACTTGAGACGACAAAGATTGAAGATGGAATATGGTAAGGATACACACTAACAATTTTATTCTTCTGACAATTTAACTCCTTCGCTCCGTGGACCAAAAGCAGATGGTCTTCGTTGACTGATCGACAGAAACCATTAACTTGGGAGGAATTGTAGAATATAAGATGGGATATAATAAGGATACACTAACAATTTTATCCTTCTGACACTTGTACTCCCCCGCTCCGTGGACCAATAGTAAAAGATGGTCTATCTTCAGAGGCTGATCGACGGAAACCTTGAATTTGGGAGGGTTTCGGTAAACGCGCTTTCCGAACGTGAAGAGCTGTGGGATATAGGTAAGGATAGGATTAAGGTATTTAGGATAGGAAAGGACCAGGTTATTTCCTCATGTTACACCGTGTATTGTATAGATACTAGATAGTTCCATGTCGTTCTACGTTCGTCGTTCGTTTCGTGTTAAGGCATGGTATACTGGGGTAAGCTGTGCATTAGGGAGACTAAAATAATGGCTGTGATTTAACAGAAAATTTTCCGTAGCTGTTAGGCTCCATGTTTCAAAAGCGTGTAACTTGTAATACAAGTGGAAGTCTCTTTTTAACCCCAATGGATTAGATAAAGACTTCTGCTTGTAATAAAAGTTCAAAGAAAATAGGTGGCCGCTGGTCCATAAAGAGCTGATGTAACCATACTATGACTCTAATTTCTCCAACTTTACTATGGACATTTTCATTATGTTTCAGTCTTATGTCATACTAATAAGCAAGGCTAGTAACTATAGCTATGTGAACAATGTGTCGTGTTAAGGCACGCTACTCTGGGGTTTGCTCACATTGGGCGCGCTGAAGTCAGCGCTGCCTCCCTGAAGGAAGTGCACCATGACCGCTGGGCCGTGCATGACGACCAGCTCGTTGGGCCATCGCCCGTTGTTCTACCTACTATAGCTATGTACACAATGTTTCGTGTCAAGGCACGCTACTCTGGGGTTTTGGGTCAAAACGGTATGAAAAGTGGTAGGTAGCGCCGCTCGCCCGTCGTTTTATCTACAATAGCTATGTCCACAATGTGTCGTGTTAACCTCGTGAGGCCCTATGTCATATTATATATATATACATATATTTCATAACCTTTTGACTTTATAGAGTATCACAGTTAAAATTTGGTGGAAGCAGGAGGTTAAGGCAGGTTACTCTGGGGTTTGCTCACATTGGGCGCGCTGAAGTCAGCGCTGCCTCCCTGAAGGAAGTGCACCATGACTGCTGGGCTGTGCATGACGACCAGCTCGTTGGGCCATCGCCCGTCGTTCTAACTACTATAGTTATGTACACAATGTGTCGTGTCAAGGCATGGTATACTGGGGTAAGCTGTGCATTAGGGAGACTAAAATAATGGCTGTCATTTAACAGAAAATGTACCGTAGATGTTAGGCTCCACGTTTCAAAAGCGTGTAACTTGTAATACAAGTGGAAGTCTCTTTTTAACCCCAACGGATTAGATAAGGACTTCTGCTTGTAATAAAAGTTCAAAGAATCTCATAAATAGCTGGTTCATAAAGAGCTGATGTAACCATACTATGACTCTACTTTCTCCAACTTTACTATGGACATTTTCATTATGTTTCAGTCTTATGTCATACTAATAAGCAAGGCTAGTAACTATAGCTATGTGAACAATGTGTCGTGTTAAGGCATGCTACTCTGGGGTTTGCTCACATTGGGCGCGCTGAAGTCAGCGCTGCCTCCCTGAAGGAAGTGCACCATGACCGCTGGGCCGTGCATGACGACCAGCTCGTTGGGCCATCGCCCGTCGTTCTACCTACTATAGCTATGTCCACAATGTGTCGTGTTAAGGCACGCTACTCTGGGGTTTTGGGTCAAAATGGTATGAAAAGTGGTAGGTAGCGCCGCTCGCCCGTCGTTTTATCTATATGGTATACTGGGGTAAGCTGTGCATTAGGGAGATTAAAATAATGGCTGTCATTTAACAGAAAATGTACCGTGTTTCAAAAGCGTGTAACTTGTAATTCAAGTGGAAGTTTTTTTTTTAACCCCAATGGATTAGATAAGGACTACTGCTTGTAATAAAAGTTCAAAGAAAATAGGTGGCCGCTGGTCCATAAAGAGCTGATGTAACCATACTATGACTCTACTTTCTCCAACTTTACTAGGGACATTTTCATTATGTTTCAGTCTTATGTCATACTAATAAGCAAGGCTAGTAACTATAGCTATGTGAACAATGTGTCGTGTTAAGGCATGCTACTCTGGGGTTTGCTCACATTGGGCGCGCTGAAGTCAGCGCTGCCTCCCTGAAGGAAGGGCACCATGACCGCTGGGCCGTGCATGACGACTAGTTCGCTGAGTCATCGTCCGTCGTTCTACCTACTATAGCTATGTACACAATGTTTCGTGTTAAGGCACGCTACTCTGGGGTTTTGGGTCAAAACGGTATGAAAAGTGGTAGGTAGCGCCGCTCGCCCGTCGTTTTATCTACAATAGCTATGTCCACAATGTGTCGTGTTAACCTCGTGAGGCTCTATGTCATATATATATTTTCATAACATTTTGACTTTATAGAGTGTCACAGTTAATATTCGTTTGAAGCAGGAGGTTAAGGCATGTAACTATGGGGTTTGCTCACATTGGGTGCGCTGAAGTCAGCGCTGCCTCCCTGTAGGAAGTGCACCATGACCGCTGGGCCGTGCATGACGACTAGTTCATTGTTGGGCAGCACTAGACGTCGGTGCCACTCGCCTGTTGTTATACCGTGTCGGTACTCCACCTGTTATAATTGATATTACGAGTGAATATCTGAGCGTTTCAACCGCCTAATTTCGGTGGCATCATTTTTGCCGAAGTTTCTATTCGTTACATTGTGCTACATTTGAAGGAGGCACGGCACCTTATACAAATGACGAAGTATACATTGAGACGTTTACATTACTTTAACATATTATTATTATTATACGAGTATATATACACGGTGCTCGCGAGCATTCCGAAAGATTTTAACTATGCATTCTAGACATCAAAATAAACATAAAATATTATGAGACCTAATGTCAATTCCACCAAAAAAAAAAAAATTTTTTTTTGTTTTTTTTTTAGTCTTTTTGAATACTTTTTAACATTTCCTGTACTTTTTATGATAACAACTATTTGTTTAAATTATTTGTTTCAGTTCTTTTTTTAGGTACAGGTTTTTTCGTCAAGTCTATTCTTATTTTTTAATTGTCAGGCAAAAGGTGTGGTAATATTAGAACACATTGTGGTAGCATTGTAATCAAAAATAAGTTTTATGACGAGTTACATCGAAACACTTTTTTCGAAAAAAGGTTAATTATCTCTGGAACCAAGCCGAATCCAGGAAATTTGATATAACATTAAATACTCCAAATATGCTCAGGAATTCAGCATTAAAATCTTTCGGAATGCTCACGAGCACCGTGTATATACTAAATAAACTTCGAAGCTTGTTAAGTTAGACACAATAAGTCCCAATCCGATGTTAAAATGTGTGAATATTATAAAAGTTTAAATCAGTATATTTTTATGCAAAAAAAAATCGAATATAAAATGTACATGGGCCAATAAACTTTTTTGGTCTGTTAGCATGGTTGCGGTCTCCTGAGTAACCCTGGTTTCATGCAACATGATGTTACTTAAATTATGAAAACATGAATGTAGTCCATGTTTGTAGGTGGCCAATTAAGGAAAGGGCTTCACTATCACCAGAACAATGCATGTTTGTATAATTTAAGTAACATAATTAGTAATAAACTAAATAAATAAAAATATTTTTACATAAAACCAGGGTTCCCCTTGTGGTGGCAGTAAGAATACATTTGTCACCACCCCAACTCCTCCTGCGGGTGTCGTAAGAGTCGACTAAGAGATTGAAGTGTCACTGACCATTATTTGACAAAAGATGGATGATGGGCAGCAGCGTCATCATAGTAGACACATTACTGCGATCGCCATTCCGCTTGCCCACTAAGGCGATTATGGGCATTTACCTCCTAATGCGTCTATACGCATAGTTAATAGGAGAGGCCTACGGCCAGCAGTGGACTATTATAAGCTGATGATGAAAACCATAAATTTTTTTTGGTCTCATACAAGCTTTTGATCCTGAACAGAAACAGGATCGATTGGCATAAAAAAAGTTTATCAAAAATGACCATTTTTCGCACCCTGTATGTTTTTTCCAAAATCTATAAATTATTAATGAAAATTATTTTCATTAATTTAAAATCGAGGGAGGGTCACCTAAGACAATTTTCGCGTAGCAACGCGGGATCTGCTAGCTGCCCTCACTGACTCAATAGTAGATTGTGTCACAAGGGATCAGAATGGTATATTTCCGGCGTGGGCGTATATTGAATCCTGAATGGAGCGACGGATTCCACAATTGAATCTCGACCGTAGGGAGGGATTCTAAAGTGGAATCCTGAGCGTAATGAGGGATTCAAGCGTTAACGCCCAAGACGAAATAATACCATGTGACACATACTGCTTTTCACACCACCTATGAGAAAAGTAAAAGATATATCACATATTAAATATTTATGCAAATAATCGATTCTGGAAGAAATTTTTATCAAAAATTATGAACGTACAAACAGCAACACTCCTAACGGACCATTAAAGACAGAGCAGAGAGAAAATGAAAGAGATAAATATAATTATATTATGTCAAATTCAAATTAAATACTACACGGGAATGTTGATCGTTCGCACTGTTCGCAACTTGGTCGAATAATACAAATCGGGTTCCGAAATCTTATGAGACTAGTATCACGACTTCGGCCGAACTCTGCTGACCAATGGGGCAGGCATTGCTAAGGTTAACCAATGATCGCTCGCGGTTTCTTCAGAAGGAGACATTACCATGGTTACATAATAACAAAAACGTTTAACCAATGATTGATCGTGATTTTTCCGGAAGCTGACGTTACTATAGTTACGTTATATATAACATCCGCTTTAGTCCTGGAGACGTCAATCTAACTTCAGAGCCGGTAATTTGACTGCTAAGCTGCTATGTAGAAATTTTCGTTCATTTTCCTTTCAACGGCTGTCACTGTCAGATATCTTTTCAAAGTTAGAATTTCAGCCAGAAACTATCAAGTCTCTATTAAACATTTGTATGGCTACTGACATGACAGCAGGCTTAGCACATGATTAGTGCGACAGTATGTCGCCGCGAGATAGATGTCCCGTCCTTCACTAGCTATATTAACAAAAGAGGGACGGATAGACTATCTCGCGGCGAGATACTGTCGCGCCAATCATGTGCTAAGCATACAGATTAAAGGATTATAGGTAGACGGTCAAACGTCTATCTACCATGTTTCCACAAAGGTTACATAAGTATTCAACTAACGTCAACTAAGAGATGTGATGAATTATAATAAAGACAGCAATAGCATTTGTCTCTGTCAATGAAAAAAAATAGTTTGAAATTGCCCGATAACATGGCTATTTCTAAAAATATCTTGACTTGGAAAAATACCTCGCCTATTAATGTCAGATAAATCATGAAATCCGATTTGAAGAAAACATGATTAAATTACTAAACGGTTTTAGACAAATCTATGAAGAACTTTCGTTATCCAGTTTCTACTAGGAACAACGACATCTAGCGTCTAATAATGGCCGATAGCTAATTCTTAATTTTCGTAGACGAAGGAATTTTTATTATGTCAACTAGTTTTCAAATACTGAAATTTTGACGCAACAAAGATTCGATGACATATCATCGGGGACCATCGGAAATGTCGCGATCGTGCCTACTAACGAAAAATACCGAACCCATAATATTACACGACCAAATTGCATCCTTTGCCAAGTGGCTCCACATTCCTATGTAACTGACATGTGACTGTAAGTGTGATTCTCTTTCATGTAATATTTCCAATTTCTGAAGTGTATACCCAGCTGTGTTGCTGTTTGTACTGTTTATTTTCATACTTCATTGTAATTTTTTAGGCTGGCAATAGAAAGTCCTTGAACAGAAAAGTGCCACTTTGATCCCTCCTAGCAGGGAAGAAAAGACCTGTATTCGAATAGGTGGTGTGAAAAATCTTTTTCCACCCTGTATGCTTGAGGAAAGGGTTTGTGATAATTTTATCTGACGGATATGTTTATTCGGGATGAAATATACAAACTATAAAAATACTGGGATTCTACAGGGGCCCGTAAAATGTTCTGCATGTGTTTTCTTACCTCCAGTTTTTCAGCAACGACCTCCGTGTAAGGCACATAGCGTGCGTCGGTTGTACCCTTGTAAAACCAACTGCATCTGTAAAAAAAAAACCAATTAAAAAAAACTTAACCAATTATTCATCAACAGGGCCCGTAATTTTCATGCCGATGACATCAATTTGACGTCACGCTCCATTAAGGGTGATCTCAAATAGTTTTATTGTTAATTATTAATCATTAGTCGTCAATCATTTTAATCATGTACAAATTACTTCAAAAGTAGTATATTTACTCGTGAAATAAATACTACCTTAATACGTGCTTTACGTTAAAGAGGAATTCTGTTTTCTACGTAATTATTGAAAAGAGTTTACAATATCATTTGATAAAATGTATGTATAAAAACAAATCAAATAATTTTATTTATGTATCACGTATCAAGTAGGTATTTTTTATTTCACGTGTAAATAGACTATTGAAGTTATTTGTACATGATTAAAATGATTGACGACTAAAGATTAATAAACAAGAAAACTATTTCGGATCGGAAATTACGGGCCCTGAATATGAGGATATAAACCCATTTTGATTTTTTGTAATCGGATAATCCAACAAGAAAGTTTTTAAATAGATAACCTAAAAACCAGTTTCAAATTAAAGGTTTCATGGAAAAGGAATAGCGATAACGTCAAATATTGCGGTTTGGATATTCAATCAGCCTCCGTAGCCCAGTTGGTAGTGACCCTGCCTACGAAGCTGGAGGTTCCGGGTTCGAATCCTGGCGAGGGCATTATTTGTGTATTATTATTATTAAGAGCCTGTACTGTCCCACTGCAGGGCAAAGGCCTCCCTCAAATTCTTCCACGTATCCCTATCCCCTGAAGTCTCCCACCAGTCCTTGTCAAAGACGTCAAGCTCGTCACGCCATCTCTGGCGCGGTCTACCGCGACGCCCTACGAGTTGTGGCACCCAATGTGTGGTTAACTTAGCCCACAGGTCATCCGGCATCCGACAGACGTGTCCCGCCCAGTCCCATTTAAGCTTGGCGGCAGTTGCAGCTACGTCTGTTATTCCTATCCTGGAGCGTAGTATTGTATTCTTAATGCGATCGGCTAATTTCACGCTCAAAATACTATTGTTTGTGTATTAATTTATCACAAATATTTGTTCCTTGGTCATGGTTGTCTACGTATTTAAATATCTATAAGTATCTATGTAGTAGTAGTTGTCAGCCTCCGTAGCCTAGTTGGTAGTGACCCTGCCTACGAAGCTGGAGGTTCCGGGTTCGAATCCCGGCGAGGGCATTCTTTGTGTATTTATTTATCACAAAGGTTTGTTCCTTGGTCATGGCTGTGTATGTATCTAAGTATCTATATGTATCTATCTATTATATATATCGTCGCCTGGTACCCACAACACAAGCCTTAATTGAGCTTACCGTGGGACTAGGTTGATTTGTGTAAGATGTCCCAAGACATTTATTTATTTATTTATTTATTTATCTATTATGTATATCGACGCTTGGTACCCACATCACAAGCCTTAATTGAGCTTACCGTGGGACTAAGTCGATTTGTGTAAGATGTCCCAAGATATTGATATTTATTTATATTTATAATCCCTGACAGTACACTTCTGTTACCTTCTGACATTAGTCGGTTTATCCGACCAGTAGACAGCTAGCCGTAGTCGACCGACTACGTTGACGTCATAGCGACCGCCATCTGTCGGCACTAGGGTGTTCTCGTTCAAGCTTGCTGTAAAAAAAATTTATTGACGTGAATATGAGCCAACTATACATATTATCACCCCGCGATTAGAATGGGATTCGAAAGAACTGTTGACACAACAGTGTATAAGTAAATCTAGAATATATTCATAGTTATATTCATAAATTCATAATTTACGTGCAGAGTATTCCAGACAATAAATTAATAAATCACTCACTACATCTATGAACAACTCTTTTCTTGGTAAATGTTTTGTCATTTGTTGTGTCAACCAACAGCACTTTCAAATCCCCTTCTGATTCCGGTTTGATAATACCTACCAATCGTCAGTAGAATAAAAGAAATGTAAACAAATATGGCTGACTTTCCACAGCATTTGACGTCTTTGACACATCGTGAAACACGAACGCATGTATATTTTTACAATAATTGAGTTAGTTTTTCATAAAACGACCCACTTTGTCGCTTACCATAAAGACGAGATTTCCTTGTATCTTCATATGAATAAACTGACAAAGCGGCTTTATGGCAAACGACAAAGTGGGACGTTTCACTAAACTCACTCACAATTACTATATATATCAACTATATTTTGCTGCGGCTACGGCATTAAACAATCTTTTAAAAGAAGCTGAGTTAATAACAAACAGAATTATACATATTCAAATTATTTACCATTGACGGTAGATGTTTTTGAGTTTAAAATGGATTTACACAAGAAGGCGACGCAATTTGAGTGCAATAAATAATAAAAATGTGATAATTTTGAAGATCGATCGAACATTGAATACTGTTGCCGCGGTGTTTTTTTGTATTCGTTGTAGTGACAACCCTGACGCACATTTGCTACAGATTTGCCGGTTCGATTACGGGGTATGATTATAAATATTATAATTATTTATCCAACAGGCAAGAATACTGCTGTTTAAAATACACTTACGGCTTTGAAAGGCGTTTTCTATAGCATTGGAGTCTTGTATGGAGAATCCGCGCCATATTGATTTTTCCTCGGAATCTACTCGATAGAACCAGTGATGCTTCACAGGCACATACTCGTTCGGTGGCCGATTCTGAAACGTCAATGTAAATCAATATCAAGAGACTTCAGTAAAAGGTAAATATCGGAACATTGGGTAATTTTTATACATGGTCTATGAGTCAATAATGACCATGCACATAATTATCTCATATAATACCTATTAGGGTGCTTCATATTTTTGCAATTTTGTAGGATGTTCGAACCAATAAAGGAGCTCTTTGCTACCCCGATTGCAATTTTCTATGAGGCACCTTTTCATTTTGTTATTTGATAAGTAAACCATAAGTATTTGTTTTTTTTTTACAATTATTATAAACAAAAATTAGGGGTCGCTACCGAAGTACGAAGTTCAAGAAAGGCAAATAGATTAGTCGTTTTTTATTACTTCGGTAGCGACCCCTAATTTTTGTTTATAATAATTGAAAAAAAAGAAACAAATATGGTTGACCTACTTATTAAATAACAAAATGAGAGGGTGTCCCATAGAATTTTGCAATCGGGAGAGCAAAGAGCTCTTTTATTGGTTCGAACATCCTACAAAATTGCAAAAATAAGAAGCAGCCTAATACTTGAGCATACTGAGCAACTTTTATACTTCGTTTTTTTTAGCATTAGAAAGACCTTTGCAGAACGAGATATAAGGTTTTTTTACAGGCAAATTCTGCGGATCGAACAGTAAATACGAGTTATTAAATATCACGAATTTATTATCATGCTATATTAATACACATTACTCAGTTTTGTAAACAGATAAGAAACATAATGTTAGTTAATTTATATTCTAAGATGAAAAGATAATAATTTAAATAAATTGCGTTTGCAATTTTTCATGGAAAGTTTGTACATTAAAAAACCTAAAGAGGCAGAGTTCTCACACAATTTTAAAATGTCACTGTCTGTCATTCGACTTCATATTGTTGTCGGTTGAGTCGGTTGTGTTTTATATTGCTGTTAGCTTACTTAAAGATTGTTGTTATCGTTTTTGCTCAAATTCGTTATTAATTGTTGATCTATTTAGATATTTTGTTTGTTGGTGCACATTTAAAACGGATGAAAGCAAAATCCTGTGACTACCAGTGAAAAGCGGATGGCGGTGAATATTTACAAATTAAGAAATGTGCCATAGAAAGGAATATCCCACTAAATCGGAACGTGTGAAAAAGACTGCTGAGACTGCTGGCATATCGTTGGCTACGGTATATAACATTTTAAAAGAATATTTTTTTTTAAATGAAATTAGATAACGTAATACATAACACTGTGGAAAAAAATATTATAAACGTTGGTGGTTCCGAGTCCTCGGACTCTTCCACTGACAGTGAATAAAACTATGTATGTCATCTGAGTTTTATTTTCTAATTTGTTACCAAATTCAAACTACATTAAAGCGTCCCAGACCGCCTATAATGGCGACAAATACTAAACGACGTTGCCGATGCGTTGGGTTGTCTTAGTATTGTTATCTGCTCAGTCTTTATGACTTATGACACCGTGTCCGCTTTTATACCGATAGTTTTAATCCTTAATTGCATGACTTTTAAAAGTATTGGGAGTGCACAATGTAAGCCAGATTAAATATGCAAATATTGTTAAATTTTAGACTGTAAACTTCATTAAATTCAGTAAATGTAAAATCGGTACGATATTAGTTACAAATAAAAAAAATACTTTGTTAAAAACCACCAAACACTAAACGAAAACTTTCAATATATATCTTTTTTCTAAATTGCCGCCATCTTGCTTATAAAACACTTATAACTTTTTTTAAATACAGTTTTGCCAACAAATTATTAATAAATGTGAAAACTATGCGTTCAGCTATCGGTAAATATCAAATGATATGTATATACATAAGTTCCGAGAAATTCAGTGGTATCGGCCGAAATCGAAGAAGGAAGGTTTACGACCACTGCTTCTTTGTTCACCCGTTTGACAGATAATTCTAATCTTAAATAAAACGAAGTATAGTAAGGGACCAGCGTCAAAATCGCAAAACATAGTACATTACTTTAGAGGCCGGGGCGAAAAGGGTTGCCGGTCGAAGACATATATTATAGACATATAGAACAGATAGGTCTGAGGCGGACAACTCAAACATAAACAACCGAAACATCAAAGTTTTTTTATATACATAGTGACTGAATGTCATGATGCCTGTGGCACAAATCTATGTGGAATGGAAATAAAAAAGAGCACTTTACCGGCCTAGGCCTTCAAGGTTTGTATTAAATTCCATTAACGACCTCATGTCCTAGTCGCACCTAAAACTTTCGCAGCCTATTATACAGGGTGTCCCATAAAGGACACGCCACAGTGACACTGGAGGTAGACCAAGTCAAGAGGTACCAAACCAACTTAACATGACCCCAGTAAAAGTGGCACGGTTTTTGAGTTATTGTCGATTTAAAGTTTTTCATGAATTTTGACCGTTTTTAACATTATCAGTGCCAGTGTACACTCGGAAAGGAGTCAAGGTTAGTTTTTTTTATGTGTACGGTATCATGAATTGTTTATTAAGGTTACAAAAATGGTATTTTATCCAAAAACTTAGTAAAATAAAAAAAAAAACAGTTTTATCTTCAATTAATTCGCAGCGAAACATAAATTCCGACTTTGACCACCTGTCGTGAAAAAAAATTACTAGAAAAGTAATGAGAAAATATCGTCATACTATTGAACATTTTATGCAGATTTAAAAATGGTATGATACATGTGCCTTCCTGTAATAAAATTAGGAATAATTAGCATCTTTCGAATGCCCCATAAAAATAATATCATCTCGTCGGATACGTAGGTTGCCCTGAAAGTTTCGGGAATCGGAAAAAATACGCATTTTAATGAAATAAAAGTACTTTTATTGTTTTTCAAAATATTCTCCTTTGTGTTTAATACACTTTTTCATTCTCTGAAACCAGTTTTTAAAACAGTTATTGAAGTCTGAAGTGGGGGTTGACAAAATGGCCATTTTATAAGCGTCGACTGCTTCTTCCGCGGTCTGAAAACGCTGACCACGCAACCGATTCTTTATTTTCGGGAAAGTAAAAAAATCGTTGGGACTTAGGTCGGGGCTGTACGGAGGATGGTCCAGTAATTCGACGTTTTCGCCCTTCAGATAGTCGTCTGTTTTCTGAGCGGTGTGAGGGCTGGCATTATCATGGTGTAGTATTATACGGCGGTTAGGGTTAGTTTTTCGCAGTTCAGCAAAAACAATCGGTAAACAAACGCCTATATACCAATCGGCATTGACATCTTCAAGAGCGATAGTCGCCACGTGACCCGATTTGGAGACAAACGTGGCTACCATTTTTTTTATCGTGCTGCGAGAACGAACAACTTTTGTCGGCTTCGGTTCGTCTTCGTAAACCCAAACTCGAGATTGGTTTTTCAATTCAGGCTCATATGCGTAAATCCATGATTCGTCACCTGACACAATACTAAAAACGGCATTTGAGCTTCCTCCATTAAATCTTTTTAAAGTTTTGCGGCACCAATTGACACGTACCGTTTTCTGGTCGTCAGATAACAAGTGAGGAATCCACCGGGAAAATAACTTCCGCACGCCCAACTCTTGTTGTAAAATAACTTGTACCTGACTCATTCCAATGCCTAAAGTCTCCTGAATCTCCCGATATGTAACATGCCTATCTTCCTTTATCAGTTGGCGAACAACATCGATGTTTTGATCGGTAACGGCCGTTTTCGGTCGACCCTCACGTACGTCATCCGCAAGAGACACACGGCCACGTTGGAATTCCGAATACCACCTGTATATGGTCGTCTTTGAAGGTGCTTCACTACTAAAAGCAATAGTTAATCGGTCTCCACATTGTTGTTGTGTTAATCCACTTTTAAAGTCATAATAAATCATTGCTCTAAAACTTTCGCGGGACAGCTCCATTTTCACCAGCGACTCAACGACTTTAAAAAACAATTGAAAATCGGACATTGTTTTTTTTTTCTAAGTGGCCAGTGTTTTCGAATAATGAGACTATGCTTGTAAGAAAGAGGTATAACACATGTCAAATATACGTTCCTAAGTATTAAATTCCCGAAATTTTCAGGGCATCCTACGTACAGAAATAAATCACCTTTGATTGTTTGTGGAGTGCAAGAGATACTTACTTTCTTTTTTACCCGACTGACGAATAGAAAGAAAGTTTATTAAGGGCCAATTTTTCAATCGCCTAATAAATTATCTGCCAGAATAAAATATCTCCATCCTTTACGTCTCACTTAAAAATGACAATGACAGCTAACATTTATCTGACAGATATTTTTTATCTGGCGGATGAAAAATTGGCCCTAAGGATACCATTGAGTTCAAGGGAAATGAAATACAGGTTGAAATTTAATTGATTTATTTTACATTTTACAACAAGTGCTCGAATTGCTTTCCTCCGGCTCGTATGCATGCTTGACACCGTCTTTTAAAATTTCTACTTAATTTCCTTAAATTAATTTCCGATATGTTTCGTGCTGCTTCGAACACACGCCGCCGTAGCTTCTCTTGGGACCTTATTGGTTTGGAGTAAACTTTATCTTTTAAGCATCCCCAATAAAAGAAATCTAGTGGGTTCAGATCTGGGGAACGCGGCGGCCATGCCACTCGTCCTAATCGGCCGATCCATCTTCTTGGGAATATCTCTGACAGATGATTGCGGACATCGCGAGCGTAGTGTGCGGGGCAGCCATCCTGCTGGATCCACATCCTCATTCTGAGTGCGAGCGGTGTGTCTTCAAGCAAAACTGGCAGATCGTTTTGCAAGAACTGCAGATAGTTTTGCCCATTCAAAATGGCTGATAACTCGACCGGTCCTATTATTTGGCCATTGAATATCCCAGTCCACAAATTAATTTTAAATTGATGTTGGGATCGGTCTTCTCTTTCCTCGTGTGGGTTTTCAAGCTGCCAGCTATGAATGTTGTGGAGATTGAGATAGCCATCTCTTCTACATGTGGATTCGTCGCTCCACATGACTTCATTGAAAAAGTTTTCATTTTCTCTCCATCTCTTTCTTTTAGACATTCCGCAAACAGTAAATTGGCGTTTTTTCTCTACCCAGGCTTAATCAGTCTGAAATATCTGACGGATTGCCGATTTCCTAGTTTAAACTTATTTTCATGGGGCGATCGAAAGATGCTAATTATTCCTAATTTTATTACAGGAAGGCACATGTATCATACTATTTTTAAATCTGCATAAAATGTTCAATAGTATGACGATATTTTCTCATTACTTTTCTAGTAATTTTTTTTCACGACAGGTGCTCAAAGTCGGAATTTATGTTTCGCTGCGAATTAATTGAAGATAAAACTGTTTTTTTTTTTGATTTTTACTAAGTTTTTGGATAAAATACCATTTTTGTAACCTTAATCAACAATTCATGATACCGTACACATAAAAAAACTAACCTTGACTCCTTTCCGAGTGCACACTGGCACTGATAATGTTAAAAACGGTAAAAAATCATGAAAAACTTTAAATCGACAATAACTCAATAACCGTGCCACTTTTACTGGGGTCATGTTAAGTTGGTTTGGTACCTCTTGACTTGGTCTACCTCCAGTGTCACTGTGGCGTGTCCTTTATGGGACACCCTGTATGATAAAGAACATAAGAACAGTATTTCATTGCTTGTTTGAGAAAAAAACACTTTTTCATATGTCGTAAGTCGTGATCTCGAAATTTTGAATGGTAAAGTGATTTTTTTTCGTGATTTCGTGGTTTGTAAAAAGTATACAGTGTTTGGGGATATTAGTGACTCATAGAACAACCTGTATTAAGAAATATTAATATAGATTTTTATTTAATATCCTACTTTGAAAGTCTATACATAAGTCAGCTGACATTGCCTGTGACTGATACATTCAAACTTTTCAAAGACTTATTTGAACCTACCGAGATCAACACACTATAATTTAATACATCATTTATTTAGATTGAGTATATTTGTATTTTATTGCTGCGTGGTGCTGGTGACAGCGGTAAAAATACGTTCGTCACCATCCCTACTCTACGTGGGTGTCGTAAGAGTCAACTAAGGGATGGAAGTGTCACTGATCATTTTATTAAAGCTTTTTAACGGGCAGTAGCGTCATCATTAGGGATCGGAACTATGGGTGGAAACCTTTAACTTTGTCAAGTGGACATGAAAGATCACATACATCCATAGAATATACATATTTACAAATATTCCGAAATACTCAAAGATTACGAAATAGGCAAAAAAATTCAACTATGTACCACTGTTGTTCAGTTAGCAAATGATTTCGACGACTCCTCACGAGTCGTTGTATAGACCAATAGCTGTTTAGACGAGCTGCTACTGAAAAAGTCATGTAGACCAGCCGCTTTCAGGCGAGTTGATATGAAGACGAGCTGCGATTTAGGAAATAAAATTGGATACATATTTTTCAATAATATTCGTATTTTTCTCGGATAAGTGTTGCTATACCATGTGCCTATGAGGAAAGGGAAAACATTCAACATCGGATTTCTGAATAAAAAATAAGATTTTTTCTTAAACCGTTTTAGGAGCATTCTATGAAAACGTGTCGTAAGCCACACTGTCTTTTATTGAAAAGACAGTGTCGCTTACGACACGTTAGTATTGACTTTTGTAAAATTAAATTAGTAAGCCGAGATACAGTATAATAATAACATATCAAGGCTTTAAGATTGACAGTGTTTCCTACCAGCTAGCATATTATACAGGGTGGTCCAAACCTTGACGTCAAAAAATTTTTTTTAGATTCCTCACGTCATGAGCTATCAGAATATACCCCATGTATGTTAGCCGATTTTTTGTAGTTTTCGAGTTATAAATTTTTGAAAATTTTTTTTTTGAGAAATTCTGGAATGAAGAAATTTATTGATAAAAAAAACTATTGGATTTTTTAATATTTTTTTTTTTGTAAGAGTATTACTACAAATAAAGCATTTACTGACAAAAAAATTAGCGTCCTCACTTTGATACAAGTAGGATAAAAATTCCAAATTCTAAATTTTACGTTTAAAACGCATCAAAATAGCATTAATGTACGTAAATAAAAAAAAATAAAACATATCCCAAGGATTTTTGGTAATCTAAAGATTGCCCTAGACCTTAAACCTTCGTAAAAGCAAAAAAAAGTGATACTTAATAATAAGGATTTTTCAGAGTAGTCGGTCAAATAAACTTAAAAAAAACTTCAAAATTTTTAATTTAAAAATAAAGTAAAGTTTCGTCTGTTTTGTTGTTCTTATCAATAAACAAAGACAGAAAATACCACGAAAACTCAATTTGAGTAGTTAAGTATTCAAGTAATTTTTTACTACTTTAATATTTTAAGTTTTTTTATTTTTATTTGACCGACTACTCTGAAAAATCCTCATCATTAAGTATCACTTTTCTTTGCTTTTACGAAGGTTTAAGGTCTAGGGCAATCTTTAGATTACCAAAAATCCTTGGAATATGTTTTATTTTTTTTTATTTACATACATTAATGCTATTTTGATGCGGTTTTAGCGTAAAATTTTGAATTTTGAATTTTTTATCCTACTTGTATTAAAGTGAGGACGCTAATTTTTTTGTCAGTAAATGCTTTATTTATAGTAATACTTTTACAAAAAGAAACTAGTAAAAAAACCCAATAGTATTTTTTTTATTAATAAATTTTTTCATTCCAGAATTTCTCAAAAAAAAATTTTCAAAAATTCGTAACTCGTAAACTACAAAAAATCGGCTAACATACATGGGGTATATTCTGATAGCTCATGACGTGAGGAATCTAAAAAAAATTTTTTGACGTCAAGGTTTGGACCACCCCGTATTAGGGTAGCTACCATAGCGACACGTAAGCGACAAAAAGTAGATGTTTTCATGGAATGCTCCTTTAGACCGTTACGCTATGATAAATGCATTTTAGGAAACGATTTTGTCACCATGTTGTCTTAGTCTTGTCACACTTAATTGACAGACATCTTCATTGACAGAATGAACAAAAAAAGTTTTGATTACCTAGCAAATGAAAAAAAAACTTTAAAAGGAACGCATTTTTTGCGATAGTTTCATTAATATAATCCTTTTTTAGTGTATTAAGGCATACAAAACATCAAAAAAAAAAAAAAATAAATAAATTAAGGGAGTACTACCTAATTTTTTCAGAAATACTCGGTAATAGAGTTTTCATACGTTTTGTATTCGGATGCATGTCTCAATAACAAATACATTTCATTTCGTTACACTGAGAAAAAATATTTAGTGAAATAGGAGCCAGATTATTATCTGTTAAAACTTAATATTGATTTTTAGCAATTCAATGCTAAAATTGAAAAAATATCGAATAGTTAAATAAATACCTCAGTCATCATAGCAACTCCTTCGCTATTGTCTCCATCTGAAGCCACGTCTTCCATTCTAACATTGACTGATCTCTCAACATCCCTTCCCGGATCCATGTTTACTTCTGCCTTCCTAGGACTGCTAGAACTGTCCATAGCTTTCCTAACTTTTACGTCTTTTAAATCTATATTCTCTATCGTCAAAACGGGACCTGCATTTAAATTAATACAGCATTTACATTTATTTACAATTTCTGTTAACGTTTCGTCGGTA
>JALPQI010015724.1:0-21744 GCA_025490895.1 Thaumatotibia leucotreta | reverse complement strand
CGTCCCAGTAGGCCAGCTGTATAGAAACGATGTTATTGAATAAACTGACAAATAGATAACGTGTTCTTGGAAGGTATCTATATCCCAGAATCGTGGGCCATGATGCCGCTCAAGATTATTTACAAGGACAACAAAATCCTATATTATATAATTTTTAAGTTATTTCAAGCTGATATATTATTTGACTGTCTTGTTTTGAAAGCTTCTACATCTGTTGATACGCGTTACATTTTACAAAATATTCAACCGTCCTACTCTTCATTGAAAGTTAACAATTCTCGCTGGCACAGTTGCTTCAGTTACACCTCATTATAGTCGACCATTATTTATTCATTATCACCGATATGTACCTACTTTCTGTTATTTCGACTAGGTAATGAAGATCGGGTTAGTCCTCCTGTAGCGGATGCTAAAGGGTCCTAGAAGCGGAATCTGGGCTAAGTCATATCCAGGACAATAAACCTACAGGACATATTCCTCCAGTAACTGATGTGAGAGGCGCCCTGCAGCGCCTGCCCATTAGCCGTTGTGATGGTGATGTAGACACCTGTACTGCTATAGAAGTGGAACCTGGGCCTGCCAGGATTATGTCACTGATACCGACCCGATGATTTCAACTTTATACGCAGTGAAGATCGAAATAGTCCTCCTAGCTGTAGCAGATAACAGAGCCCCTGCAGCGCCTGTCCATTAGCCGCTGTGATGGTAGCGTAGAGTACTGCCATAAAAATGGCGCTTGAGCCAGAGCCCGCTCGTATCTTGTATCCCTGACACCTACCCTAGTTTCGACTTTATATGCAGTGAAGATTGGGATAGTCCTCCTATAACAGATACTAGAGCCTCTGCAGCGCCTGCCCATTAGCCGCTGTGATGTTGGCATAATTATATGCCCGTACTGCCATAGAAGTGAAATCTGAGCCTGCTCGTATCCTGTATCCCTGACTACCTACCCTAGTTTCGAATTTATACGCAGTGAAGATCGGGATAGTCCTGTAGCGAGTACTAGACGCGCCCTGAAGCGCATGCCCTTTGGCAGCGGTGATGTTGGCGTAGATGCCCGTGCTGCCATAGAAGTGGAGCTCAAGCCAGAGCCAGCTCGTATCCTATATCAGTGACACCTACCCTAGTTTCGACTTTATATGCAGTGAATTCAGATCGGGATAGTCCTCCTATAGCTGATACTAGAGCCTCTGCAGCGCCTGCCTGTTAGCCGCGGTGCTGTGGGCATATACGCCGGTACTGCCATAGAAATGGAATCTGAGCCTGCTCGTATCCTGTATCCATGACACCTACCCTAGTTTCGACTTTATACGCAGTGAAGATCGGGATAGTCGTAGCGAGTACTAGACGCGCCCTGAAGCGCACGCCCTTTGGCAGTGGTGATATTGGCGTAGATGCCCGTACTGCCATAGAAGTGGAGCCTAAGCCAGAGCCAGCTCGTATCCTATATCAGTGACACTTACCCTAGTTTCGACTTTATATGCAGTGAAGATCGGGATAGTCCTCCTGTAGCGGGTATTAGACGCGCCCTGAAGCGCATGCCCTTTGGCAGCGGTGATATTGGCGTAGATGCCCGTACTGCCATAGAAGTGGAGCTCAAGCCAGAGCCAGCTCGTATCCTATATCAGTGACTCCTACCCTAGTTTCGACTTTATAGGCAGTGAAGATCGGGATAGTCCTCCTGTAGCGGATACTAGAGGCGCCCTGAAGCGCATGCCCATTAGCAGAAGTGATGTTAGCGTAGATGCCGGTGCGGTCGTAGAAGTGGAACCTGGCGAAGTCGAGCTCACGCACGTATCGGGCGTTGTTCATGTGGCGGAGGAAGATGTCCACGTCTTGTGTTGTGCAGAAACCTGGAATAGTTGAGTGGTAGGTATTTAATTTTCTACAGATAATATGTGTAAACTATATAAGAGTGCGGCTCCACTGACGCGGAGCGGAGTGGAGCTGTGAGAGCTCGGCCAATGAGACCGCATTACAGTGTTTTGAATTTTGAATTTGAAGAATGTAATTGGTCAATTTTGCACAGCTCCGCTCCGCTCCGCGTCTGTGGAGCTACACCCTTACACTCGATTCGACGACGGCAAGTTCTAGTGTGAGACATTTTACAGTAGTTACAGGTAGGTACTAGCATCATTTGGACCTATAAATACCTATACTCACTAGTGCCTAATTGTACATTAAGTAAGTAGGTACCTACTCGTACGGGTAAGCTACTGGTGTGCTGTGTGTAATACTGTGAATACGTAGACAAAACAAACGCGTTTACTTTGCAACTATGAAAAATAATGATATCATCATAGAGTTTATAGGTACCTTAGCTACAAACCATACATGTGCAGACAATATGTTTTGATCTAGAAGGTAGGTATTTTTGTATATTTTAATACTTTATGTATGAGGCAGTAACATTTTTTTGATTTCAAAAGTCATAGTTGGTAACAAAAACCGGTATTCACCTACAGTATAGACAGACGCTATTAAATCTATGCTATAATTGAGTACCTACTTAATATGCTAAATATAGTAATTATAGGAATAGACCTAAGTTTATTACAATTAAAACAAAATGTCGAAGTTACGAGGTAATTACAGACACAAGTTACCTACTAAGTTTAAGTGAATTCAATTGTAATGCGCATACTTAAATAATATAGGAAACTTACCATAAATTGTGGTCGTATCATTAACGCCGCATTTCTTTTGGAAGAGTCTTCCAATCCCAATGGTGAAAGCGATTCGTAGGAAGTAGTTCACATCCCAGAACATATACGCCAACGCAATGAGGACTGTTACCACGCACAACATTTTGATATTAAATGTATATAAAGTTATTGTTTATTAGAACGAAACGTTAGTCCGGCAGCCACGGCTAGTGAGGTATGCGAACACCGGCGAAGTGTAAACCAAAAGAACAAGGCGGCAACTATGTAAATTAAGACTTGTACTAACCATTAGACCTTAGGACCTTACGATAAGGTATATCAATAGTTTCTAAAGTGTATTTTCTTGCGTAAGTATGACCTGTGTAGTGTGTTACTCCGTTTTAGAACTGGAAGGCGAAGCGTGGACGCAACAACAGTGAAGTGGCAGCTAGATCGTTGAACCGGTTGGGTCCGTGAAGTTAGTCGCGGTTTCGATGCAACGGGACTAGCATTTGGGTGACTAGTTTTGAATACTGTTTTGATAGAACATGGGACCTGCGGCCCTACCATGAACTACGGATTCCGCAAATTTCGGGGATTTTTCTCTATCACTCTAATGACGCCTTCCTTGGAATGACAGAGACAAATTTCCGAAATTTTCGAACTTCGGTGTTCGCGGTAGCAGGCCCGGGGTGCTACCACGATCTATTAATTAGATTCTGTTTAGGACCTAATCTGAATAGCGATGTGTCAGTTCCATAGAATAACTGGCAAAGACTGAAAAGCGCATTTAAGAGGTCACATAATTAGATTTGGATAGAAGAAACAAGTTAATTCATTTGTATGGCGGCCGAGCGTGTCAGATTTTGTACTGTTACTTGCCTATGATTTTAAATATGTCTCAGGCCCTTGAGTATTCATATTTTTTTGTGTTGTTGCAATTAATATTACTTAAGGAGGCATTATTAATGTTTTTGTTCACTTGACGCCCGAAAGTTGCAAGCTGCGATTAAAGACGGACAACTCAGTGGATTTCTCTGAGTTCATTTGACACGCTAAGTAGATACGTTTTGCTTGATCTATGGTGTACATATATGACATCTGTGTAAGAGGTTACGGTAGCCCCCTATAGCCGGACCATGAGCTGCCACCGCGTTATTAACGCGGATTTACTTTCTATCTGGCTCGCTCGCACCAATTGGCGAGGACGAGCGGGATGGATAGAAATCAAAGCCGCGTTAATAACACCGCAGGAGCTCATGGTAGGCACACTGTACATTAATTTTGCATTAATTCCATTGTAGAATTCCGCTAAATATGATTATGTACAAGCTATAATTAAGTAATTAGGTTTTGACGCATGCTAATTTATTTAATAGGAGTAGGAGTTTGCGAGTAAGTTTAAATACTTTAAATGGGATATGGAGTGGAATGAAATGCCTTTTGTGTAATTAGGTAAGTACATACCTACAGCTAACCTAACTTGTTGGATTTGTAGTAATTTATCGTCGTCCTAGGTATTGGCTGATGATAGTCCAGTTCTGGATATATGCCTGTCCTTTTACCTATGCGTATAGAAGCATTGTTAGGTAAATGCCCATAATTGCCACGCTAGGAAAGCGGATTGGCGATTGTAGTTCATGTTTCCACTACGATAACGCTGCTACCCATCATACATTTTCAATAAATGAATGGTTAGTAAAACTTCAATCCCTAGGCGAATCTTAGGTAGGTGTAAACACCCACGGGAAGAAATTGAGTGGTGACAAATGTATTTTCTTACTGCCATCACCATGATTAGGAAACAAAAGAAAACAAAATCATCATCAGGGAGACATATTTATGTATCTATATGTAAGCTCTCAACTTTTTACTAGTCACTTCCATGCTTTTCAACCAGCACTGAATATAATCAGGGCACGTCAGCCTCATCTCGGATCCCTTCAGGCCTTCAAGTAGGGCTTCCGTGGAGTCTCCGAGTGCACCGATCGCGTGTTGCCGGGAAACAAGCAACGATCGCAATTTGCCGTCACCTACGGTGGTGACTTCGTGTTCGAAGAAGAGAGAACGGTCGTCCCAATATACGAGCTGAAAACAAGAGAGATATCCTTTGTCTTCATATTGAATGTAGAGTAAAATACGGAAACGACTACTACCAATTATCAAATTATGTAGGTACCTACCTATTTACTCGTGGTGCAAACTGAAACAGTTGCAAATTAATATTCCCTAAGACCTAAGTATGTAAATAGTATGATACCTAGATATTGAGCTGAGGTACTGTTTTGAGGCGAAATCGTCCTCGATAAAATAGATATTATTAAAGTTAACCTTTTGACCGTCAGGCGGCGAAAGAATATGCTGAGCTTCAGACGCCATGTGTTCACGATTATTTAAGAGGAATTTAACTTTACGATTTAAGTACCGCGTAAGTCGCTGTTGTATCGGCAACGTTGACGCTGTAGCGGTCGTTGGCGGCCGTAACAAGACTTTTCAGCGTCGGCGTCGCCTATCCTCCTGAGTCCTGGATAAAAAATGAGTACACTCGCATAAAAGCCGAGAGTCCTTTATAACACTATCAGCGTAAAGTCCTGGGTAAAAATCGAGTACACTCGCATAAAAGCCGAGGGTCCTTTATAACACCATCAGTGTTAAGTCCTGAACTTTCTGTCGCTTATTTTAAGGTTTAAAATGAGTCTGTCCGATTTTTATTGGAACAAAGTTGGTTATATACTCAAAGAGGTATACTTTAAGGATAATTTATTTTACAAATTATTTGGGCGTTATAAAGGCCTCTCGGCTTTTATGTGACTAAGATTATATAATAAATGTGGCGAATATGTGTCATTTTGTATGAAATCAGGTGTATCATTGAAAAATAAAATTAAATATAAGGGATTGTCAAAATGCTATAATTATAAAAAATAACAAAAATCGTAGAACCGTTCTGTTATTAAAACATTAAAATCTTTCTTTTAAAATCTAATTCAATATAAAACTGTTGTAGTTAAATCAGTCTACTTCTCACATCACAATAGTGTCCTCTTAAAGAAACTTTCCGTAAGTATTTTAAAAACAATTGTAATAAACCTTCTGTAACATTATAATAACTAATTAAGAAATTTGAATCTACATATTTCAAGGAAAACTCATTTTAAACAAGTGTGAGAACTTAATGATGCTATGAACAAAGTCCGAGAGGGCTTTACAAAGGTCAAATTAATTTGACACGTAATTGTACTTGAAACATCACATTTACAATAAAACTAGTAATTACATTATAATAAACTTGTAAAATACTCAATAAATAAATAAAAAGATATACAAAAACAAACAGGTTTAAGCGAAAAAATAAGATTAAAGTCACCTCTACCTGCGCGATGTGACATCTTGCCGGACTTTTGAAGTCGCAATGAACGGAATACTCTTTTTCACTGGGCAATAGCCTTTTCGAAATAGAGATAGATATATTTTTGAGTGAACGACAGCCATTGATTCTCGAATTCACGCCATTATCGCCTGATTTTAACGCGAAACATTAAGGCCTTTATAACGAACAATCGGCGTTTATGAATAACTTTAGTTTTTAGCGCTCGGTCTTTACACATGTCATGATTTTGGCCGCTATAACGGACTCTGGGACTTTATTTATAACTTTATTTTTGTTGCGCTCGGCCTTTACACATGGCATGATTTTGGCCTTTATAACGGACTCAGGGACTCAGGAGGCTATAGTCGACTGTGGCTGTCAAAAGGTTAACCAACATTGGTACTTTTTAATCCACACGACTGTTGACAGAAACTATATAGCTACCTTTGTATCAATTTTGTATATTTTAAACAGCGGTACAGGTTCAGAAGTGACAGTGAGCGTGCATCCCTGCAATGACTTTATGTGCAGTTCGCGGCTCCGTCGGTAGATGCCCGTGCGGTCGTAGAACTGGTAGCGGGCGAAGTCGAGATCCCTTAAGAGTCTGGCTAGGCGGATGCCACTGAAGGTGATGTCGCAGTCTTGGAGTGTGCAAAAACCTAAATCATATATACGATCCATAAAGGTGCGTTCAAACTAAAAGAGCATTCGCTGTTCTAACCCACTCCCACTCTACGAAATTCGATCGGTACACAAAAAATGATTGGTTGATTTCGTAGAACGGGCGCTAGAACAGCGAATGCTCTTTTGGTTTAAACGCACCTTAACACTTCTACCATTTAACCCCTCTAATGCCTATAAAGAGTTAAAGAGTGACATCTGGGTCGTGGAAAACTGGAAAGGAGTGAACAGGATATTAGGGACGGTCATGCTGTGATGGGGTGGATTAACTGGATAAGTAATTAAATACTTTAAATTGTAAACATTGCGTTTTATTTGTATGAGAGAAAAAATTGAATATATTTATTATGACACCGTACATCAATCAGTAAGTAAAGTAAAGTCAGATTCAAAATTAAATGCATAGACAAAATCGGTGGACAGCATCACGGCCTTCCAACACCTTCTCCTGATGTCCGCCCATGTTGCTGAGACACGTCTCTATTTGTATGCATCAATCTTGCACAGTGTCTTTCAAACTTAACTTTTGACAGTGGCTTTGTCATTACGTCAGCTAACTGTACGTCTGTCGGACAGTAGCTGATATTGATCAGTCCGCTCACGAAGTGTTCGTGTATAAAATGGTATCGCACGTCTATGTGCTTTGACCTTTTATTGAAAGCTCCAGACTTCACAAGCTGAATAGAGCTTTGGTTGTCAACATGCAAGTTTATTTTGCAGTCCATGCTTGTTATCTCGTTTAATAGGGATTTTAGGTATAAAGCCTCTTTACAGCAGTCTGCTGCTGCTATGTACTCGGCTTCTGTTGACGATAATGCCACTATAGGTTGTCTTTTAGATGTCCAAGATATAGGTCCATCAACAATCATAAGCACCGAGCCAGAAGTGCTTCTTCGTGTCAATGGGTCTCCAGCATAATCTGAGTCGCTGTAGGCATCGATACTCTCTATCGGTTGGTTTCGTTTGAATAAAATGCCTTTATTTTTAGTCCCGACTAAATATTTAAATATTTTCTTGACTTCTGTCACGTCTTCTTTAGTCGGATTTTCAACCTTTCTGCTAACTTGGTTGACCGCTTGTGCGATATCTGGTCTTGTTCTCGTTGATAGGTATAGTAAACTGCTCACTGCCTCCCTATAGGGATATTCCTTCTCCTGGGCGGTTTCATGTACCGACTTTGATTCGCTACTTGCGGGCGTGTCACAAGGTTTGGCATTCTTCATATTATATTTATCCAGTATGTCATTTATGTAAGATGTCTGGGTAAGAATTATTCCTTCTTTAGAATTCTTTATTTCCATACCCAGATAAGTACTTGGATTTAGATTTTTTTTCATTTCAAATTTGGTTTCAAGTTTTTTCAAAATTGCTTCGATCTTTTTCTTGTCATTTCCTATGACAAGTCCGTCATCAACGAATAATCCTATTATTATTGACTTATCTTCGTTTATGAAAACGCATCGATCGGTTTTGATAGTCTTGAATCCCAAATCAAACATCGCTTGGGTAAATGTTTTGTTCCATGTAAATGGAGCTTGTTTCAGTCCATATAACGATTTTTTCAATCGGCAAACTACTTCAGTAGTATTGCAGTTAGTGTCATAGCCAACAGGTAATTTCATATAAACTTCATCTGTCAACTCGCCGTACAAGAAAGCTGTCTTGACGTCAAATGTCATGAAGTAGTAAGATTTGGATGCGGCAACGGCTAGTAAAGTTTTCAAGGCAGATTGACTTACTACCGGGCTATAAACATCTTCGAAATCCAGGTTTCCTTTTTGCTCGCAGCCACGTACGACTAATCTGGCCTTGTACGTACCGTCATCTTTAATCCGAAATACCCATTTGTTCGACAAAACTTTATGTCCTTTGGCTTCTGACTTGTCTACTAATACCCATGTATTATTTTTCTGTAGAGATTCCATTTCAGATTGTATTGCCTTCTCCCAATTTTGTCTGTCGGTGCCCGTTACAGCATCTTTGTATGTAAGCAAAGAGCAGTCATAGTCGTCAGTGTTTTCTGACGTAAACATGGTCACGCAGCAACTTAACTCGTAATCTTTGGTCCATGCTGGTAGCCTCACGTTTCTTTGTGGTCGTTCACTTGAAGGAGGTGGTTCAACAGGATCTTGACTGGAGCTGGAAGAAGGAGAATTAGTTTCCTGAAAAGGTAAGCTATTAATCTTGTTTCTATTTTCCGTTATTTCAATTTCGATTCTTTCTGTTTCAGGTTCTGGAGTGCGGTCTTCGTATTTTTCAGCAGGAATATCATCATAATGCATCTTTTCGATTACTTTCACGTCTCTGCTGATAACAACATCATCCTTTTCCGGTATATATATTCTAAAACCTTTCGCATTTCTCGCATATCCCAAGAATACTCCTTCTGTGGCTTTGGCTGTGAATTTACCTCTCCGGTTTTTATTCATCACAAACGCTCTATTACCGAACACGTGTAGGTGATTTCCTGATGGTGTTCGGCCTACCCACTTCTCAAATGGAGAATTTCCTTTGAGTGCTTTTGCTGGACTTCTATTTATCAGATAGTTCGCAGTGTTCACTGCTTCTGCCCAGAATTTTGCAGGGATATTAGAATCGAGCATAAGACATCTTGCTTTGTCCATCAGCGACCGATTTTTTCTTTCACTCATGCCATTTTGCTGTGGAGTATAAGGTGCAGATAGTCTTCGGCCTATACCGTTATCTTTCAAAAACTTATCAAACGCTTTTGATTTGTATTCACCTCCATTATCCGATTGTAGATTTTGAATTTTCTTCTTATGAAACAGTTCGACATTGTTTTTATACTCCTTGAATTTTTCGATTACTTCGCTCTTTTCTTTCATGAAGTATACACAGCAGTATCTTGTATAGTCGTCAATGAACGTTACGAAATACTTTGATCCGGCCATTGATTCATTTTCAAATGGGCCACATACGTCACTGGTCACTGTGAATTGTTTGAAGAACTTCGGTAGATATTATTCTATCATGGCTTTGAAATGGTAGAGTGGCAAATTTTCCTTTAATGCAAGTCTCATAATTACCCAAAGTCTTTTCTTTAAAGTCGAGTCCTCGCATCATTTTGTTTTTGACCATTTCCTTTAGATCTCTTTCATTTACATGCCCTAACTTCTTGTGCCATTTCATAATCTCGCTTTCAGCTCTATCCGTAAAGTTTGCTGTCTCTTCCGGCTTTTCAGGTGTAAAATAGTACAATCCATTTCGTCTGTTTGCTTTCAGGACAACATTTCTGTCTTTTATGACACTGGCTTGTTCTTTTTCGAATAAAACTTTATAGCCATGGTCTGTAATTTTACTCACGGATATCAAATTGTTTGACAGATCAGGTACGTACAATGTTTCGGTTAAATTATGCTTGCGGTCCTTTGCATAGAGTTCAACTTTTCCTTTCCCTTTAACTTCGGTCGTATGCTTCTCAGAAGCCAGTTTTAATATGTCAGAAGCAGGGATTAAGTTACAGAATATACCTTTATCTCCCGTCATGTGTGACGTGCATCCACTGTCCAGACACCATAAATTGCTTTTAGACTTTAACGTTTCTGTTGTCAGACAAACATTAAACATCTCTTCTTGACCTTTAGATTTGTTCGGGTTATTAAATCTCTTCTTTGACCAACAAACATCTGTGGAATGCCCTTTCTTCTTACATTTGTTGCAATATTGTACCTTCTTCTTTGTCTTAGCATAGAATGCTTCTGAAGTCTGAGGTTCGCTCGCTTCGGTTTGCCTTCTTGCTTCATATTCTTCTATAATTTTCACCTTTAAAATTTCTGGAGTTGGTAGAACATCTCTCGACTCAATCGCCGTTCGGAAACTATCAAAATTTGCAGGTAGACTATAAAGCATCATTATGCTTAACAATTCTGGATGAATCTTGACATCCATGTCTTCTAATTTACCCACTACGTCCATGAAATTATTTAGATGGTCTCTGACATCTTCATGTGCAGTCATTTTCTTTAGTACGAGTTGCTTTAACAGCGTAGCTTTTCTCGCCGGTCCTGAACTTTGATGTATAGACTTTAGTTTGTCCCATACTTCCTTCGAGGTGTTGCACCCCTTAATTTGTTTAAGTTCTTGCGGAGATATAAGCAGAAGTAGCTGTGACCTTGCCTTTAAGTCTTCCTTTAGGAACGTACTTTTTTCATCGGCAGTCGCAGTTGCCGCTAACCTTTTTTCACCACTAGCGTACTCCCATAGGTCGTATCTAATGAGAATCGCCTGCGCTTGTAAGCACCAGGTATCATAATTTGATTTAGTCAACGGTTCTATGCTTCGTAGATTTGAGCTCATTTTCAAAAATTTCTCATATACGTACTCACGGTTTTAATTACATTACATCCATTGCCAAGCAGGCAACCACGCTCTGCTACCACTGATGGGGTGGATTAACTGGATAAGTAATTAAATACTTTAAATTGTAAACATTGCGTTTTATTTGTATGAGAGAAAAAATTGAATATATTTATTATGACACCGTACATCAATCAGTAAGTAAAGTAAAGTCAGATTCAAAATTAAATGCATAGACAAAATCGGTGGACAGCATCACGGCCTTCCAACATGCTGAGCAACTTTCACTATGTTTCGGTTATCTATCTTTACTTAATTTATAAATAGTTATCAAGTTTTTTCCGCGATTTCATAGTTGTGTCCTTAGTGAAAGTTGCTCAGTATGACCGTCCCTAAGTACCCGTTCATTTCAGTTCATTAAAAAAATTTTTTCGCTCCACCCTACTGTATAGTATCTACATGCCTAAGTACAGTAGTAGGTAAGTAGGTTACTATTAGTTGTCGCCTGTCGGTGACTAAAGTGTAAAAGAAAATTCAGTGCGATTTGGCGACAATATGTTCGTGCGGTGTTCGCCTGCATAAAACGCCCTACAGTGCGATCGTGATACCGCCACATTGTCATAGAAATAGCCAAGTCAGCCATTTTCTTTATATTTCTCGTATGCTTCTTTGGGCGGATTTCCGATTTGGGCGGAGGTAACCAAATTCGGAATAGGTTTCTGACTGTTCCGGATTCTTGTTTAGTCACAAACTGAGCTGCTATGGATGTTGCGGTATCAGGAATTGACGCATTGCTATTGATGAATAAATAATACCTATTAATTATGTATGATTAAATTATAAATTATGTCTTGACCTAAAGGAAATTTATCCCCGTCAACATTATCAATTTTCTACATTGGTCACTACCGTCCCGTGATTTAAACAATACAATACTCACCATAAATACTGGCAGTTTCATTAAGACTGATTTTGCTATTAAACCATCTGCTTCCAATCACAGTAAAGTATGTCCGAATAAAATAATTAGCGTCACAAACAACCATTAACAAAATATAAAGCAAACACAAGAACCACATTTTTGTAAAGAGTACGTAAATAATATCTAATTCTGTGTTTACCTCGACTTCAAACAAGTCCAGACATTATTACAATCGGTAGGTAAACGAATTATGTTAAACGTATGGAAATTTCGTTCGGCATTGATCTTTGTTTAAACTTTCATAAAAAAACAACATGAAAGGCTAAGTAGTCATTACGACTATCGTTTGATATAAAAAGACAACATAGAATATAAGTAAACTCTACATTACTATATTAAATCTAACTCTGGGCACTTTTCAACCTTTATTTTTTACTAACATTAACGATTTAAGTTCTCGCATTCGAATCACATATTATTAATAAAATTTTAACCAGTCAGATATTGTTCTTGTATTATTTTTTCGAATGTAAATGTATAAATTGTGATTGGAGTGCGGGCCGCTTCTCAAGACATGCTGCCCTTAACGACATCATCCGTAGGGCTCTTGCGTCGCTCAATGTCCCGGCTCTATTAGAGCCTACCGGCATATCAAGGACCGACGGCAAGAGACCGGATGGGATGTCTCTGATTCCATGGAGTATGGGACGGGTGCTAGTGTGGGATGCAACATGTGTAGACACACTAGCCTCGTCACATCTCCACCGGACAACCATAAGGGCAGCAGCAGCAGAGGCGGCTGAAAGTGCTAAGGTAGGAAAATACAGCGGTCTCGGCGCTGACTATAATTTTATCCCTTTCGGCGTCGAGACCCTGGGTCCGTGGGGCTCTGGTGCTTTGAGTCTCTTTAAACAACTTTCAAAGAGACTCAAAGATACCACAGGTGACCCAAGAGCTGGCAGCTACCTCGCTCAACAGATCAGCCTCGCGATCCAGCGGGGTAATGCTGCCAGCATCTTTGGTACCATGCCGCGGGGGCCGTTTTTAGATTTAGATTTAGTTTAGTATATATTTATTTATAGTGTAGTTTGATAATATTATAGTTTTAATTTTGTATATTTTTGTCGCTTATAAATTAAAACAATGTATAGATTAGACTACGCATCGTCATTACCTATCAATGAAGTGAAAATTTTAAGCTAGACCAAAGTTCATCTCAAACACTCCAATAATATGTAGTCCATTATATTACGGCAACGTATGTATGGGAAAAGTTCACATTCGGATACCAGCACCAAATTTTAGTATGTTGTTAAATATGTCATTCTGTATCCAAAACTGTCGGGAGACACTCTCTCAAAGGTCAAGGTCACCAGTAATGACGTCCTCAAAATGGCTGCTGCCTAATTTTGAAAAGTGCTTATTTGTTCCTCAACCGCCCAACATACACCATTGTGTGTAGTATCAATTGAAAGGTTATTAAATATGCTCTAACTTTGTTTTTTGTGTTATAGCGTACATCTAAAAATAAAAAAAATATCGCGGAAAGAATAAAAAAAATTTTTTACTCTTTTCGTACAATGTACATTTCATCAGGAAACAAGCGGTATTAGAAAAAAATATTGTACTACATAAATGTAGCTAAACTATTATCCTAAAATAAACAGTTTAAATCGGTTTATTCTCAACAGTAAATTCTGGAGTAAGTTCCTTCACATACACAAAGAAGAGTGCAATTTAAAACGATTTTTACGCATACGCCAACATGGACAAGGCAAGTTCTTTCTTCTTTTTTCCAGCTCCTCAATTTTCTTGTGGATAAGGCAAGGCACTTCGTCCATATCTTCGTTTGTTTGTAGCATGGTTCGCTTTAGATGTTGAGTCAGTTTCAGTGCATCTTTTGTTGGTGAGATGCTTTCAATACTCAATCATTTATTGCTTCCACACAGTTTACAAGGTATTATGTGAACATAAAGTGTTTACCGCTATTTAGTTAGGCGAACGCAGTCCTTGAGCGTGTCTCCGTCTATCTATCGTAGCATACGATGTTTGTGATAGAGTATTGAGTAAACTGAAAGAAATAGAAGCGGAGAGAGAGTGAAAAGAGGGAACCACTGCCAGGCAAGCTAAAATGACGTGAGGAGAACCCGATACTTGACGAAGTTGGAAAAAATTGTCTTGAGGATGTTGATCAGAATTATTTCGAGAAACAACACCCTCAACAGATATCTTAAGGTGATGGGAATAAGTAATTAAGCAGCCTGTCCACATTACGGGAGAGACGAAACTAGTCAGCATGTTCTGGTAGAATGCATTTTGTAGATACGCAGCGGCATTATGTGTTGAATATCCCTGCAACTTATCGGTGTTCTTTCTCCTCACTCATGGACGTGTCGATGTCCATGAGTTCTTCCCTGGGGTCGCCCAGGGATATTCTACGGTTCTGCAAAAATACAAGGAGGCTAGAAGAAAATAATGTGGTAACGCAGCCGTGACATTAACCTGCGGCTCCAGCAACGGGAAAAGGATGAATGAGCACACCAGATACTCGACAGCCCACTCGATTCCGGCCGAAACATAACATAACATGCGATGAAAAGCAATCAAAGACATATCAGCAATGAACGGATCGCATAAGAAATTAATCAAACTTACAGGCAAAGTCTCTTCAAACAAGCTAACTATCTTATCATCGTGTATCGAGAGCATGTAAATCCTTTCCAGGGTAAGCAACTCTAAACATCAAAGTTTCCGTCCCTCTAAAAAAACCCTCGCCCTCATGTATGGTAGTTATTTGTTTCAGCGGCGGCTGTGTGTAAAATAATATTCTGGCATAGGCTGGTTCGCGTGAAGACGAGAGCATAGTCACGGAGGAAGAAGTGAGGACTTTACCTTTATATGTACAGATTACAGTTGTCATTCCAACGGAATATTCATTATTAGTTGAAACAATTCTGCTGTTACGAACTGATGTAAGCTGCTTGCCCTGGAAAACGATTTCCGTGCTCAGTATCGTGCTTTATATTGTTAGCTTGTGTGAACAAACTTTGCCTGTAGGTAAGTTTGATTATTTTTTTATGCGATCCGTCCATTGCTGAAATATCTGGGATTGCTTCTAATCGCATACTTCGTTTGCTACGATGAGCAGGAGGAGTCGCGCTCACGGCCAGAGTTCACAACAAGCATGTAAAGAGGAGTTTCAAGGTTGTAAAAATAAGCTAAGATGCTAAGGTCACGTCCTTCGCCGACCGGACAGTCATGTCGTGGTCGTGATAAACTATCTGTCCATGGCTACTGGAAAGAGGAAGGCCGTCCACCACTTGGATGACGAATGTCCAGAGATACTACAAATTATATAACAATTAATTATAGCCAGACGGAATGATTTTATATGAATATAAAGCTATCGAAACATCTCACCTTAATTTATGATCTCACCAACTAAAGATGCACTGAAACTGAATCAACATCTGAAGCGGACCATTCTACAAACAAACGAAGATATGGACGAAGTGCCTTGCCTTATCCACAAGAAAATTGATCCCTGCTATTGGAGCTGGAAAAAAGAAGAGAAAGTATTTGTCTATATTCCAGTTCCATTGTGGAAAACGATTCCTGATGCAAGTGCTAGTTGCAAAGAACTTGTGCCTTGTCCAGGTCCACGTTGGCGTATGCGTAAAAAACGTTTTAAATTACACTCTTCTTTGTGTATGTGAAGAAACTTGCTCCAGAATTTACTGTTCAGAATAAAACCTTGAAATATATTATACATAATATTCTTTTATTGATAGTTAGAAGTTATTATTATTCATTTGATACCTTTTTTCTACCTTACTTTTTTTTAATTTGTTTTTTTTTCTTAAATTATGTATTTTATTTTAATAACAACAGTATTTTTAAAACAACTAGTATTTGTATAATTAATTGGCTTTTAGTTCATATCTTATCAGTATAAATCATTTGCATAGTTTGGGTGCAATTTACATTTTCGAACTGGCGGGCGGGCGGATGGCGGGTGTATGGCGTTTGCCGCGGTATATAGAAAATGACATAACTTTGTTTATTTTTAACCGATTTCGATGATTTAAACTGTACATTTTAGGATAATAGTTTGGCTACATTTTTGTAGTACAACATTTTTTCTAATACCGCTTGTTTCTTGATGAAATGTACATGGTACGAAAAGAGTAAAAAAAAAATTTTATTTATTTATTTCTAGATGTACATTATAACATGAAAAGACAAAGTTAGAGCATATTTAATGACCTTTCGATTGATACTACACACAATGGTATACGTTGGGCGGTTGAGGAATAAATAAGCGCTTTTTGAAATTAGGCACTAGGCATTTTGATGACGTCATTACTGGTGACCTTGACCTTTGAGAGAGTGTCTCCCGGCAGTTTTGGATACAAAATGACATATATAACAACATACCAAAATTTGGTGCTGGTATCCGGATGTGAACTTTTTTTCCGTAATGTAATGGACTAATGTAAGTAAGGTATATTTTACCCCCCCAACTCCTTCTGCGGGTGTCGTAAGAGTCGACTAAGGGATTGAAGTGTCACTGACCATTCTACAAGATTGATGATGGGCAGCAGCGTCATCCTAGTGGACACATTACTGCGATCGCCAATCCGCTTGCCCTGCGTGGCGATTATGGGTATTTACCTCCTAATGCGTCTATTTATACGCATAGTTAATAGGAGAGGCCTACGTCCAGCAGTGGACTAACATAGGCTGATGATGATGAAGGTAGGTATATTTTTATTATTTAAAAATTACGCAACGGAATTTGATACTGGCTGCTACCGCGAACATCGAAGGCACAGAAGGTCGTAAATTTCGGGAATTCTCGTCTCAATCACTCCAACGAAGGCGTCATTAGAGTAAATAATAGAGAGAAATCCTCGAAAATTGCGTATTTCGTAGTTAGCGGAAGGTTTTAATTTAAATAGAGTGATTCAAGAGCAAGGTTTTATAAAGCCTAGTACCAGCATTTCAGCCGTACAAACCTGGCCTACTACCGCGAAAATCGAAATTCGTAAATTTCGAGGATTTACGTTGTTACTCAAACGAAGGAGTCATTAGAGAGAGACAAATCCTCGAAATTTACGAATTTCGTTTTTCGTGGTAGGGCCGCTGTGGCGGGTAGCTATCGAGTAGGTACTTAATCGACATAGTAATGGATATTTAATTTTAACTATAAACTGGTGACAAACAAATCTTAGTACCAAGGAACTGTAAGGGGATCTGTCTTCATTTGGATTATTGTCACGGATTTGTTACTGTCCGACGCCGCCGGCGTGAGGGAACTTCGTTTGCACTACTAACTTGTATTTATTAGCTGTTTGCACTGCAAATGTACTTAACGTAATACGATTTGGTTTAGCTGTGTTTTTGGTTTATCCCAAATATTAAATAAATATCTTGGGAAATCTTACACAAATGTAACTAATCCCTCGGTAAGCTTAATTTTATTAAGGCTTGTGATGTACGCGACGTACCAAGCGACGATATTTATAATAATTATAATAGATAGATACATATAGATAGGTACTTAAATACATAGACAGCCACAACCAAGGAACAAATATTTGTGATAAATAAATACACAAATAATGCCCTCACCGGGATTTCGAAACCTCAAACTTCGTGGGCAGGATCACTAACCAACGAGGCAACGGAGGCTGATATTTATATACACGAAATTTATATTTTTTGGCTGATTATTTGACGAATATAAGTAGTTGTAGTAGTACATGTGCATACACAGACAGGTCTATTGGGCTACCATGATCTCTTTCGGCTTGTCAGTTTTTGACAGCTCTTCTATGGAACTGACACATGGATTGTGATATTTGTGATTCAGATTAGGTCCTAAACTGAATGGCATTAGTTGATCGTGGTAGCTTCCCTGTGGTACCAATTAGGTACATATGAAATAGTTAATAATTACTTATCAACATTAGGTTACGTTTACAAACCTTATTCATTGATCATCTCCCTAACTAGAATAGAATAAGGCCGTTGGACTATACTGCACCGAAAATGTTATGAAGTTTACCATGTTTGATAACAAGTATTCATCATCATCATCATCATCATCATCATCATTATCAGCCTATCATAGTCCACTGCTGGACGTAGGCCTCTCCTATAAACTATGCGTATGGACGCATTAGGAGGTAAATGCCCAAACGAGTATTAACAAAAATTTTTTCTAATTACGGAATAGGATATCGAAAGAAAACAACGTGTAATATCTAAAGTATTTTATTAAATTAATATAGATAAGTACCTACTTGCCTTAACTAGGTACGTTAATTCGAAACTTACTTTTATAGTAACTTAATTTAATTATACCTACATAATAAATAATTATGTATTTGGCAACTTTTTTTGGCATTACAGTCGCCATCTGATATATCATGTGGCCAGGGTGCTCACAAAATATCTTAAGGTGCGTTTAGACCAAAAGAGCATTCTCTATTCTATCCTCCCACCCTACGAAATTCGATCGTTACACAAAACGTGATTGGTTGATTTCGTAGAGCGGGGGATAGAACAGCGAATGCTCTTTTGGTCTGAACGCACCTTTAGCAGTCATATATTGTCATTTGTATTGGCGTTAGAGCACGTGTTCAGATATTTTGACCACCACGGCCGCTGCGATATATATGTTGGCGACGGTATTGAGGCCATAGATATATCCAGGGATCGGAACCGGTTTTTGAAAAAGCCTCGAATTAGCCAAATATTTTAAAATGTTTTATACTCTTTACGCAGTACCTACTCGAAATTGTATGTACCTAAGTAATTATAATTATTAACAACGTCGTATTTTTTAAATGACTCCATTAACAATGAATTTATACAGGGTGGAAAAGGACGACGTTCCTTCCCGCTACCGACCGAGTCTACCAACAATTACGATGAACTTACAGTATGGGACCAACATCGAAAGCGTACATGGAAAAATTGACTTTTCCATACTATTGAACTCTAACTAATCACTCACTTTGTATGAGGGGTTACATTTTTAAAAACATATTTCGTTGTTGGTCCCATAGTGAAAGTTCATCGTAATGGTCGGTAGACTCGGTCGGTAGCGGGAAGGAACGTCGTCTCTTTCCACCCTGTATACCAAAGAAGGAAAAAGGACGAAATTAGAACCGTTCCTTTCTATGGAGAAAAAACCGGTATCCGATCCCTGGATATATCGTGGCAGCCATGATGGTCAAAAATATCTGAACATGACAATAGACGAACAAAACCGTACAAAACACTGTACAAAACTGTAGCATCCTTCTCTTACTTGGATTAGGCCAAAACATCTATTTCCTAATAATAATTATAGATACAATTGCAGGGCCCCATATGCCATTTGGCGCTAGATCTTGTATTTTTTAACTTAAATATGAATTTAATTGACTACCACTAAAAGTAAACTTAACCTCTTAACTTATAACTGTACAATTCATCCGCGAAATCTACCTAATGGCGATTACATTGCCTACAGTCAGGCACCGCACAGGATTTTACGTCCCTCAATAATAATAAGGTAATTTCAATGATGGTGCGTATTGTACACAAGCCAATTTAAAATTCCCATTGCGCTAGATAATATTGAGTAACGACTTTTAAGAATGTAGCTTAATATTAACTGTATAATCTAATGATAATTACAATTGCCTACAGTCTGATACGGCGGCTGATACTGCAGCGGCAGAGATAGATACTGGGAATCACGAATTTCGAAGTTCACGGTAGTAGGTTAGCGCTCTTCGGGGCCGAATACCGGCATTGTATCATTTTAGTTGATATGACGTTTCAGTGATTATACAGATTGTAATGATGGCGCAAATTATTCGACAAACCTAACTATGAACTGTACAATTTATCCACACAAAATCTAATGGCGATTACATTGCCTACAGTCTGGCGCGCAGGGGTTGCAAACCGGCGGCTGATGCTGCAGCGGCAGCAGCAGCGGCCCGGACAGCGCCGGCAGCGCGGGCAGCGGCACCAGCCACTCGGAGCCGCACACGCGGCCCATCACCAGCGCTGGCAGCTGCTGCAGTAATGGCCGCGGCCCGACTGGGGAAGGCTGACACTGATTGTCTTTTGTCACTCCAACGAAGGTGTCATTAGTGAGATAGATGCTCGGAATCACGAATTTTGAAGTTCACGGTAGTAGGTCGGCGCTCTTCGGAGCTGAATACTGGGAAGGCTGACACTGATTGTCTTTTGTCACTCCAACGAAGGTGTCGTTATAGAGATAGATGCTCGGAATCACGAATTTTGAAGTTCACGGTAGAGGTCAGCGCTCTTCGGAGCTGAATACTGGCATCTTATCATTTTAGTTGATATGAACTGATTAATTCATCCACACAAAATCTAATGGCGATTACATTGCCTACAGTCGGGAGCGCAGGGGTTGCAAACCGGCGGCTGATGCTGCAGCGGCAGCAGCAGCGGCCCGGACAGCGCCGGCAGCGCGGGCAGCGGCACCAGCCACTCGGAGCCGCACACGCGGCCCATCACCAGCGCTGGCAGCTGCTGCAGTAATGGCCGCGGCCCGACTGGTCGGAAGGCTGACCAGCGCTCTTCGGAGCTCGATACGGTGTTGTAGCTGGTGCTCGCGCCAGCTAGCAGCGCTTTGTCGGTTTGGGCCTGGAATTCAGTGATGATGTCATCGTATTAGCCGATAGACGTCCAAGGGCAATAGAGAGGGCTGTGCTAGGACTTTCTTTGCGATATCGTATTAGAAATTAGGGCATCCGCAGCAGAACCAGAATAATATAGCTCTCCGAATCGCTAAACTGAAATCGCAGTGTGTGGGGCACATTGCGTGTTGACACGATGGCCGGTGGAGCGGAAAGATTCTCGAGTGGGTAGGCCCCCCGCAAGGTGGACTGATGACCTGGTGAAGGTCGCAGGAATCCGCTGGATACGGGTAGCGCAGGACCAGTTATTGTGGCAATCTTTGGGCTTTTGGCCTATGTTCAGTGATGATGTAAATTTACAAAAAAATACGAAGAAAAACCTTGGTAATATAAAATGATGGTGATGGGCTGATGGCAGTTAGAATTAATGCGGATAAGTACAATGTAATGTAGTACTCACATGCTGGACGTTGCAGTGCTCGACGGCGCGCAACAAATCATGGTTGCAACGCCGCAGCACCAACTCCAATACAGAGCGCTTCTTCCCCGGGAACAGCTTGCTCAACATCTCGAGACCTGCTGTGCTGACGGACGTCTCTGCTTCGGTTTCTTCGCTTCCACTAACGCTGTATAAAAAATTGTAACCTGTTTATGATTCCAAATCTAGAAGGCAACATGAATCAAGATGACATGAGCACTTAATTTGGCGTATAAGAGAAGGTAGCTGTGGCGGGGCGTTTATAGAACTCGATTCCTTCCGGCTTGCCTTTAGTAAGCTAATTTAGTATGCTTTCTTTAACAAATCGAACAATAATCAGGCCAAATCAGCACCGGCTTCCTAAAAGACCATTACAACGCTCCGCCACTGGCTAGGTACAAAGTAAAAGCACCACAGGACTCTAAAAAAATAAATTTACTTTAATATTCAAATAAGACCTGTATACTTATGTAAACCATTTTTTTTGCAGAACTGTACTAACCGTGGTCTTGGTGACGTGGAAGTGTTACCGGCGGAGTCAGGGGACGCTGCGCAACAATCCGGCATTGAGTCGCTCGTCTCGCTGTCGATGTGGATGGGCTAATGACAAATAACGGAAATCAATCATGTGGACAATTTTACGAGCATGGTAAGTTATA
>JALPQI010015723.1:0-22285 GCA_025490895.1 Thaumatotibia leucotreta | reverse complement strand
ATGCCTTTTAAGGTATATTTTATGCCTTGTTTACCTAATTCTGAAATACAGTATTCTTTATAGCACTGTTTTATTAGTTCTAATGGAAAAATTCTCCATGACATGTTAAATTCTCATGAAAATTCTCGGAAATTAACGAGTACATTCCCGTAATTTTGAGAATGTTCTGCAACTTGTACATTCCTTATAATGACAAATCCGTATACGGATTTGTAAATAAAAAAATATTCATATACAAATCCGATCAACTCTCTGAGTAGCTTGAAAAATAAACTTTAATTATTATATATAACACGTAATTCCATGCAATTTGCCATGTTACTGTTCATAATGTAATATAATAGTATAATTTTTTTTTTATAGCCTCACCCGTAATTTTTTATACGCGAAATCCCGCGAAGTTGAATCCAAAAAACCGGTCACTGTTGATCAACCTAACCTATATCTAATATTGGCCATTGTGGCATTGTACCAAGCCAACCGTTAACCAGACGTTTCATGATTTCGGCAAACAATTTACGTGCGCTGGGACCCCATGTATAACCCATAACCACCTACGTGCGGTCTCACAGACACTGGATTATTCAAAATTGACAATAACTGAACGCAAGTACATCGCTCACGCCTCTGTGACCTTGTACCTTTGTCCAGCCCCTCCGCAGTGCTGGCCATGCTGTCGACTCGTTGCTGTCAAACGTGCACTCATTTGGATTTTGTGAGTAATAAAGTAGCTTCGGCGGTCCGTGAGACCGCATGTAGGTGGTTACGATACATTTTGTATGTGTCTCAGTGACCGCACGTAGGTGGTTGTGTTATTTTAATTTTGAACACAGTTTTGAAAAAAGGTTCAAATTTATGAAGAAACTGGCCGCAAAATTAGTAAAACCCTATTTAGAGCGTCGTGAAAATAATCAGCGTCTTCCACGGGACTAGAAACTTGTTTTGAATGTGAATTTTCTAACAAATTGTATGTCGACGGCAGACAAAAATGGTTATTTTAAAAGCATGTAATTTTACAAAAATATCTTATTTGTAACCAAATTAGATAGTTTAATAGCATTTTTGATTACTCAATTTAATTTATTTATAATGAAAGCTTTATATAATGTTCTTTAATTTTGTAATCTCATATCCTGAAGGATACTAAGTTTTGTAATCGAAAATACGACAAGTTAATAAATATTATGTTAAGTTTGAAATACAAAATGTCGATTTTTTTTCTACTCTTGTTTGTTGATAAATGCCTGAAACTATTTAAAGTATATTTAATATATTTAAACCCTCTTCAGTCACGCCAAAGTAAATAAATCAGGTCCCATAAGAAGAAGCGGTCTCCATGACCGCAGGTAGGTGGTTGTGTGATACAAACAGGACGTAGGTAGTCAAGGGTTAAAAAGGTAGGTACTAAGTAAAATATCTGTCGATTCAGTGATATATGGTTATTTGTAGTAAATGGATTCTTGAGATATTCAAAACAATAAATTCAATAAAATACTTTACATCAGAAAAAAAAATCTGATCTTTACACTAGTTACAGTAAAAAATTGAATAATTCACAAAATAAAATGAAACTATTGAATCGAATTATAACGTGTATATTAATTGATTCCCGATTCCGATGTGTCCTACAAATTACAGAGAAATCATCATCATCATCATATCAGCCGAAAGACGTCCACTGCTGAACATAGGCCTCCCCCAAAGATTGCCACAATGACCGGACCTGCGCCACTCGCATCCAGCGGACCCCTGCGACCTTCACCAGGTCATCGGTCCACCTTGTAGGAAAAATACTTCAAATGGAAAAACTAGTCTCATTTTTACTGACTCTTAGAGTATTCAAAATACACATATGGAGCTGAAAAATACATAAATATTCACGATTTAAATTTCACCCTGTAGTGGCCCGAGCTTTTAATCTAGTCGTATAAGGTTACGCAAAGTTGAACCTCGATTTTTAGGGTTGTTAGATGAATATCTTGTTCACAAGCATATCATGTTGAGTTATCGCTGAAAATATGTGACGTTTTGCACGTAATGTTACTTTTAAACTGATTTCAAAAAAGGAAGAGGTTCTTAATTCGACTTATTTTTTTGTGTGTATGTTACTCGCTATATCGGAGAATCGTGAATCGATTTTCAAGTTTTTTTTTATTGAACGGGTATAACCCCGACATGGTCCCGTTGGCACCAAATCGGGGTCTGATGATGGGATCTTGGAGAAATCGGTTGAAGTCGGTTTTTAAGGTTCCGTAGCCGAAATGACAAAAACGGAATTTCTATAGTTTCGCCATGTCCATCTGTCCGTCTGTCCGCAGCTTAGCTCAGTGGCCGTTAATGTTAGAAATCTGCAATTTGGTACAGGCATACATATTGAGGACTTGAAGGATGACCTCGATATAGAGAGAGCGTGGAGCGTTGGCCGTTTGTGGAAATATGCTGGCGGCTGAGCATAGCCCGACATGCTCTTGGCCGGTTTTTTTTATTTTTTATTTGGTGATTATAGAGAATACATAATCTGATTTCTCTCTACCACCGGACCAAGGGGATACATTGGTATTGGCTAATTTTAAGTACTCTTTACAGGGTGTTCCATATAAGGTAGTCACCTTTTTTTCTGCAGCCAAATTTTAGAGGGTACATTTTGAGGTTATATCGTAGAGCTTTTACCATCGGAACGACATCTCTTTCGAGAATAAAAATCGGATGTTTCATGTATTTCTGCCTACTTATATCTCAGGTTTTGTATGAAACATCAGATATTTTTTCTGGATTCGGATGTCGGTCTCATAGTATAACTAAAAATAAGTTCATCAATATACCTCAATATTTTTCTAGCAGGAACGAGGGATTGACAAAATTAAACATCGACATAAATTGTTGTCAATGAGTACACCCTGTTTTCATAAAAATACTAACTTCATAATAACCATTCATGTAACCAGAAATACAGGACCCATTTAGGCTTTTTTTGTTATTTTGATGAGTACTAAATACAAGATATGAGAAAAATTATGTTTCATTTTGAGTAGGTATGATATGGATTTTTGTAAGTGAAATAAATAAGAAGATTTATTCGACAAAATATACAAGATTAAAACTATAATTTTATAAAACTGTAAGTAAGTACTTTTGGTAAGTTATCTTAATATATTAAGCTACGGTGAATTATTTTTTTATTACATTTATTTCTCGACCACTATAAGACTTATCGATAACAGTTATGCCGCTTTATAATACAGGGTGGTTTCTATACACTCGCCAAACTTTAGAGCCTTTAATTATGAGATCATATTGATGAATAATTGAATATACCTCGATATTTTTCTAGCAGGAACTAGAGATTAACCTTTGTTAATCTCATCAATATGATCCCATAATTAAAGGCTCTAAAGTTTGGCCGGTGTATAGAAACCACCCTGTATTATTCCCCCCTTCATAGTATCAACAGCGTTGTTTAAATTTACCTTACTCCGTTGTTTAACTTGAAGAACAAAGACTGCTTACAGGGAAGTTTGTATAATCGTAAACAAAATTGGAAAAATCCAACGAAACTAAACATAGCCCTATAGAAAACTGAGATTCTTTGATCTATACTGTTATTCAATCACCTACTAACGACCCAGATGTTCGAACTTTACTACTATCGAAATAGCGCGTAGCAAACTTACAGTTACACTCACGAAAAACCCTCAATCCAAAATTATTATGAAACTCGTTATAGTTTCAGAGTTTCTCAAATGAAATTTTAAGATTGTTGCCAAAAATCCGAATACAAATTTTACGATCTCACAAATCATATTTTACGAGTCTTTAAATTCAATCTCGTTGCATTTTATTGTGAACTATATTTTTTTCTTTTTTTACCCCGATTTTTCGATTAAGAATCACAAAATTATATGACAATCGTGTTGATTTTTGTGGTTTGGTAAACACAGTGCAGGGTTACCATGACGTACTAATGAGGTTCAGTTTTGCTCGAGAGAAAGGGACAATGCTACACGAGTCGTATAATTACTGTCCCTTTCCCTGAACCTGAACTTCATCGCATTAGTACGTCTTGGTAACTCCCCAGGACGTCCACCCACAAGATGTGTATACGTCCTTACGAAGGTCGCCGGAAGACACCGCATATAAGTCAATGCCAACCGGTGTATGTAGAGATCCAAAGGGGAGGCCGATGTTCAGCAGTCGACGTCTTATGTCTAAAACGATGATGTCAAGGAGGTTGGAACTCTTAGGGCGCCTATAGAGAGACGGCGTGACAGACAAAACCCGTGCCGCGCATATGCGTTTTACGCATATGTGCTGTCAGTACCTCTCGGGACGTCATGGGTATATAAACTATAAACATATACCAAGAATGCCACATTGCTCTGTAATCTGGTGCAGGAACCAGTCTACGTACGTTAATAAACAAAATTCAAACGTTTCCTATCACAGGTAAGTAAAAAAAGTTATATTAAATTGAATATAAAATTAGTATGGACGAGAGACATAGTGAAGAGACACGACGCTGAATTTGTTATCGATAGTCTATGTAAACTCTTACAACTAAACGGTGTTAGTAGAAATTCAAAATTTGTTCCCGAGTTACGGACGTTTCCTATGTATAAGTAAGTGTAATTATGTGTATTTTTCTATTTAAGTACATATATATATCGTCGCCTAGCACCCACATTACAAGCCTTAATTGAGCTTACCGTGGGACTAGGTGGATTTGTGTAAGATGTCCCAAGTTATTAATTAATTATTATTAAAGTTATTAATTAATTAAATATTATTTATCGCACACCTTGAACAAACAAACCAATGCATAGGTAACATATATAACCAGACAGAGGTTAAACAACAGGCGGTCTTAAGACCGCCTGTTGTTTAACCTCTGTCTAGCCTTACCCTTAACACGTGTTGTTTAACTTTAACCTTAAAGCTAACAACTTAATGTAAGTAGGTACTTATTGTAAATATAAATTCAAATAAATGTATAAATTTTACTGTTTTTATATCATTCATAACGACATCATTTTAGTGAGATTTTAAAAATGAGAATGTTTGAATAGCTTTTTTCAAGTAACATTTTTAGTCAAATAACTGTTGGTTTTAATCTATCGATAAAAATATCGAGCCATATCACAACACTATTTACATTAACATGTCAAAATTACCTGACACGGTCGTTTTCTATGAAAATGACAGCCAAGGCCGCCTCTATCTCTAAGGTTACACACTAAAGAGGTCCGTACTCTGTGGATGATGTTAATACGTTGGATTTCGTAGTCGCTCTAAGGAAGCCCCTATATCGCTCTGTGTGTTTATGCCAGTGTCAATTGACCGACCACATTTCATATTTTTTAGTTCTAGTTTTTATTGTCTGTTTTGAAAGAACTCAATATTGAAAGATACACGTATTTTTTTATTTTTCAAAAAAAATGCTTAATTCGTGCGAAAATCCCTTTTTATTACTACTTCGAACAGAAAGAGCGTAAGTTACAAACGTCAAAAACCAGCTAAATGACTGTAAGAAAACGACGAATAACGGTAACAAGTTTCAAATGTCGATGCCCAACACAAGTGACATTCATACTCATACTCATTTATTAGTAAAATATAATTACAATTTTACAAGTCAAAAATAGGGTACACAATTCAAATACAACTTACATCATTTTATAACATACATATGTCCAGGTATAATTAAATTTTCATTCCAACCACAAGATTTTTTTGGTTATAGTGGCAGCTCTGAATCAGCTATGTGACGTCACTAATCACTTCCCCTTTAAACTATTTTTCAGATTTTTATCAAAAATATTGCGAAAAAAAAATTTAAAATATATTTTTGTGATCTACTCGAAATGGTTTTCGATTTAGGGACATCGAAAATTTTGAAACGTTGTCAATTAATAGCTATTGCTAACGCTTAATAGCAATCTATAATGGCAACAAAGCAGAGCTACCGTTACTTGCATAAACAATAAGCGTGTCATGTTGATGTTATTTTTATTTCTGAATCTGACCCCTGTAGATCGGGGTGAATTGACACGTAAAAAATATTGATTGAGTGATTTTCTCATATTTACGAGCGTGGTTAAAAAGCAGTAAATTTTCGTCTTCAACGAAAATAGGATTTTTCAGTTGTAATGTTGTAAATTTTAACCTCACATTGCTTGTTCGCATTAGTAAATGTTTTATATAAATTTCGATATTTTTTCATATTTTATTTGGTATAGCACATTGCAGACCTATACTGCAGAGTTAGTCGTTTACCCTGTGACATTGACATTAGTCCTGTTTTTAGAAGATATTTTTTCACTTTGCATGTTACTTCCGGTAATTTACTTTTTGAAGCAGGTTACTTCCATTACTTTGCAGTCCTGAGACTGCTAAGTAGTTATGTCAAGGTCATAAGAGTCATAACATATATTATCATGTTTAGGCCTGCAAACGTGAACAAAGAAGTTCGTAAATTTCGGGATTTGTCTCTATCACTCCTACGAAGGCGTCAATAGAGTGACAGAGAAAAATCCTCGTAATTTGCGGGTTTCGTAGTTCACAGGTTCACAGTAGGTAGGACCGCTGTCATCGAATCAGCGACGTGGTACTTCCTGGTCCAACTTGACGTACGTACAACATTTCATTACAAGTTCGAAAAAAACTTAGTATTTTTCTGTTTAAATACTTTTAATAAAACTATGAAAACGGATAAACTTGCGTATATTAATTAACTTTAACTTCATCCCGATGTTCCTTGTATCGATTTTAAAATTCGATTCATTCAATCACATTGATTTAGTTATTTTAGATTTATAATATACTGTCCTGCGAAACCTTGTGCTTCAAATGACTTAAGTACAAAAAATTCTAAATGTGAATCTTAACAATAGGGCACTTGAAACGCAGTAGACGTATTAAAACAGTAAAGCATAGGTGGGTCAAAATTATTTTCGTTGTCTTGTTTCATACCACTCTGTCGCTTTTGGTTGCTGTTTCGACTCAGAATATAAGAAAAAAACTATGCACTTGTATTTATTTTTCACGCTAGACTTTAATTGAAAACAAAACATCATCCCATACAAAAATCACCACTGCGTCACGTTTTTTATGGACACAGAATAAGACAACGAAAAGAATTTTGACCCAGGTATCTAAAGAAACAGAACACAGTCATAGCAGATCTCTAGAAATTTCCTGCCTTGCATAGCTATACTCTGGAATGATTTGTCACCTGCGGTGTTTCCGGACCGATTACGATCTTCAAACCTTCAAGAAAAGAGCGTATTCCCATCTTAAAGGTCGTCAATGCAATTGTAATACCACGGGTGTTGCCATGGGCGACGATGATCGTTAACATCAGGTGATACGTCTGCTCGCTTGCCTCCTATTCCATAAAAAAAAAGATCTGGGTGCGTAGGTAGTCAAGATGCCAATCGCTAACGCTCAGTCGCGAACATAACGCAACTTTCATATTTATATTTGTGTATACTCTGTATTATTGCATGCTGTTTGTTTTCCATTACAATAAATAAAAAAAATACCGGTGAATTTATAAGCACAATACCTCGAAAACTATCTTGATAATTTGTTTTGAGATAGGCTGATGACGTCTTTTATACATAGATTGACAACTTTTGATTTTTAGATCCAAAAAAGTAGATTTTTCGGATAGAACACTGTTTAAAATAAGGCTACTATGCCCTCAGAATGCGCGGTGTGCTCAGATATTTAGCAGCAAAAAAAGGAACTAGAGCACTTTGCAGTTACCTCCATTTTTTAAATTCAGCGCGCCAGGGTTACGTTTTAAACAATTTATACGAAAGCTGCTGCAAATTGTGGACAAAGTGCTACATTAATGTTACTCAAACATGTGCGGAAACATGGACATTATGAGCGTCATAATCTGTGGAACTTTAGTGCACTTAGTGGCACTTACACAATGCAGTCAATGCACACACGGATTAGGCCAATAGAAGAGTTAGAAGTGTCAAAAATGTAATGATTAACCAGTTAGGGCTCATGCATAAATCATGCGAGGTTTTTTCGGCTACGTTTTGACCACCGCCGCCAAATTTACAACATTTCTTGGTTTGTTCACAATCTTCACGATTTATGCACAAGCCCTTTTAACACCGCGTACAATGGCCGTGTGGTGACGGCAGTAAGAATACATTTGTTACCACCCCAACTGCTCCCGCGGGTGTCGTAAGAGTCGACTAAGGGACTGAAGTGTCACTGACCATTTTTTGATAACGATTGATGATGGGCAGCAGCGTCATCATAGTGGACACATAACTGCGATCGCCAATCCGCTAGCGATTAATGCGTCTACTCGTATATCTACGCATAGTCAATAGGAGAGGCCTACGTCCAGCAGTGGACTATTATAGGCTGATGATACCAGTTAACACCGTGTAAGTACAATAGCCTTCAGATATATCGTAGCGTCCGTAGCGATCAAAAACATGTGAACAAGCCTCTATCGATATGGCAATAAAGACGTATTCATATATTTTTGAACGGTCCTGACGCTACAATATATTATTATCTGATGGGGACTTTATAGACACCGCTAACTCGAGATTCTGCAAGTGGAGTATTTTACTTTTTATTTACTATTTACTACACAACACACACTTAAATATACATATAATATTTTAGTGTGTGTTGTGGGTGCACAGAGAATTAAAGTAGACAAGGATGTCACTGATTTTCTGTCAACAAATGGTCAATGACACTAAAATCCCTTAGGCAACTTTTACGACACCCACGGAAAGAGTTGGGTCGGCCACGCGGCCAAAACAATTAGTCTCATATAATTTATTCATCATTAATTTAACCATACACTCACTCTGATATCTACACGCTCGGTCAATGAATACGGGTCAGGTGGTTTTTTTTCATAGAAAATAATGCAAACATGCAGATTTCACATATTTTTTCAAAATATTTATAGTGTAGGTAAAATCTATTTTTAAATCAGGTTGTATTGGAATTTTCCTAAATTTATAAACAAATCCAAAAAAACTTTAAAAATCAAAAAATCCATTGTCGTTAGGTCGGTCTGTCTAGTACAGACAAAAATGTAGACCGCTTAAGAAAACCACCTAAAATGTATGGTAATACGAGTTTTTTGATAATGAGTTGCTATTTTTATATCTACGGAGTCATCTGACGATAAAGTTCCGTGTTTTTTGGATCGGGTGAAAAGTTCAGGGAAGTTCCACTTGTATTATAAATATTTATTTTAAATAGTTGTAATCAGTATGTTCCAGTATCTTCTATGAAAAAATCCACCTGGCTCGTATTCATTGACCGCATTGTATTTCTCTGAAAGTAAAATAAAGCCAGACATGGATTATCCTTCCCTGTCTTTGCTTTTCTTCCACCTTTATTCCCCAGAGGAATAACATAAGACATGCCTGGCTAGATACCGCGAACTTCGGAATTTGTCCATTTCGAGCATCCGCCTCTGTCACACTACTGGCTCCTTCATTCGAGTGACTGGGACAAATGCTCGAAATTTACGTATTTAGAATTCATGTTAGACCCTCTGCACTTAACTTCTATACTAACTTCAATCCCACAGACTGAAGTTCTTGGAATTTAGTTGCAATCCAGTTGCATGCTTTGTACTTGGGGGAATTTAACTTTGTATTATAATATATCTTGAATAAATATCAAGCTTTAAATGTTGAGAATAATAGTTGTAAATAAAACTTTTTATCTACTGGGACAAGTCAAAAGTTTTTAAAACTTTGAATATAGTCTCTTAACATTCAATCCCCAAAGCGCACAAATTGTTTGTAGAAATTGTAAAACGAAAATCTGCGAAATGACAAGGTGTCGTATCCGTTAATGCCTCTAGCTAAAGAAACCTAGGATGCTGATGTGAGGAAGCATTAGCTTTTTGCCGGAAATAGTTGAAATATGCTCTCTCAATTTGGATCGTCGCTCAGGGTCTTTCTTTTTCATATTTTCCACTGGCGATAGAGACGTCGGGCTGCTGGTGCGCGGAGGAAAAGGTCGCCGCTTGCTGGAGAGGCAAACAAACTGAAATAATATGCAACACACGACAGGTTTTAGTAGGCGGCGGAACATGTCGGGCTAAAACCGAGGGTCTTCCCGGTGAGAATCCCTTTATAGGACAAACATCACCAATCGTAAACTTTTTTATTTTTATTTAAAATGGGCTTACTCATGGCCTCAGACTAGCCGAGTGTAGAGACGCGGCCTACGATGAAGCGAATTCGCCCAGAAGGTACCTGCCTGTTCACTGTTTAACTTGAAGGCTGAGGGATCATATGAACTCGGGAATTCACGCATAAATTACGTAAGTATCTTGTTTTGCTAAATATTTTAAAATTAAAACTATATGATTTACACAAACAATATATCAGTGCTAGGGTGATACCTACCTTATACACGGTGCTTGCGAGCATTGCGAAAGATTTTAACTATGCATTTTAGACATCAAAATAAACAAAAAATTATATGACACCTAATGTCAAATTCCACAAAAATATTTTTAATTTGTTTTTTTTTTATACTTTTTATACTATCTGGCAAAAAAGGCACAATGGTTGTCGAGTTGCGGAAAAAGCCCAGTATAACTAACTAACTAACTATACTCTAAATATGCTCAGGAATTAAGCATTAAAATCTTTCGGAATGCTCACGAGCACCGTGTATATCAAGTAAAAGTTACTTGCAAACTTAAGGTATGGCTAAGGATCTTCGGTGGACCTTATACGGATATTACGGATAAATTACCCTGATACCTCATTTAAATATTTTATCTGAAAGTCCCGAGCATTCATCCCTAATTTAAATTGTTAAGACGTCGATAACTTTGAACAAATTAATTTAAATGAAATTTAGGTCAAATCCTCAGTTTTACTCAACTTCAAAGCAGAACAAACTCCTTTACTTATTTCTAAGGAAACTTTATGTAAATACTGATAGCAATTGACTTTATGTAACTGAAAGGTCTACGGGTTGTACACAATTCCTTTATAAACTTTATCTTGGTCTAAATATAGGGACAGTTGGCTAAAATTTTATAATTAATTATTTAATTGGTCCTTTTATACTATTATTTATTATTGATATAATTATAGGCTCTCATTATACAGGATGATTACGGGGTCGTGATCCCAATGGTAAAAAATCTGTTAAGATGGTATTTCTGGACAAGGTTTCCCATGGGACAAACGTAATTTTTTTGGGACTAGTAAAGTAGGTACGAATTTTATGAATATGTACCTATACATTTCTTCATACTTACATACATACATACATCATCAGCCCACTGCTGCTGGTCGTAGGCCTCTCCTATTAACTATACCTAGACGCATTAGGAGGTAAATACCCATAATCGCCACGCTGGGCAAGCAGATTAGCGATCGCAGTAATGTGTCCACTATATGATAACGCTGCTACTCATCATCAATCTTTTATCAAATAGTGGTTAGTGACACTTAAATCCCTTCGTCGACTCTTACGACACCCAAAGGAGGAGTTGGGGATGGAGAAAAATGTATTCTTACTGCCGTCACCACATCGTTCTTCATACTTATCCTTTCCACATGTGTTTATATACTTATGAATCGAGAAACGAGAATATATAATAATTTAGTCACTTTTATCGATGCTTCAGAGTCAGTTAGATACCGTTTTTATCATATTCTATCACGTCACCTAGAGGATAAATATAGTATAATTTGTTAGACGAAATTATCCAACATCCTCTACTAACATGATTATTGGATGACCGACCATGGAAAGACTATGCACCTAACTGTAAAAAGTCCAAGATTTGTGTATTTTAATGCTATTAACTTAACTGTGATTTCAAACTGGAGAACATAAACTTAGCAACGAATTGAGTGACATCAAAAAAGTAATTGGGTCAAAATTCTTTTCGTTGTCTTATTTTGTGTCCCTAAAAAACGTGACACAGTTGTGATTTTTGTATGACATGATGTTCTGTTTTCAATTTTTGATGTATGAATTAGAATCTAGCGTGAAAAAGAAATACAAGTGCACCGGTTTTTTTTTATATATACTGAGTCGAAACAGCAACTAATAGCGAAACAAGAGAACGAAAATAATTTTGAACCAATTGACCCTTAAGTTAACACCAAATCTGATTTATCTTTGAAAGTAAAACAAAATGAACGAATATCATGTCATGTCACATAACTTTCGCAGCCTAGTTGATAGGCCTGTCCTGCCTTCGAATCTGGAGGTTTCAGGTTCGAATCCTTGCGACGGCATTAGGTACTAGTGTATTTATGTAGGTATACATCACAAATAATTAAGTGCCTATTATATATATATATATTATCTTCGCTTGGTAAACATTACATCACAAGCCTTAATTGAGCTTACCGTGGTAGGTTGATTTGTGTAAGATGTCCCAAGATATTTATTTCTTTATGACTAACCGTGTACTTAGTAATTAGTTGGTAACCTAAGTTGTCAAAGCTACAGAATTTCTAGAGCTCTTCAACAAGATGAACAAGTCTGAAGCTCACTAACATCGTCTTTCAACTTTGAAATATGTCTCACTGACATTATATGTAGGTATTTCTAATTAATTTGCGCTAACATGTTGAAGAGAAATGAGAAATACTTCTCATTTCTTAATATATATAGCTGACTTGGTAATCTTCGTATTTTGGAATAAACTGTCAGCCTCAGTTGCCTATTTGGCATTGACCCTGCCTTCCAAGCTACAGGTACCGGATTCGAATCTCTAGTTGTTATAAAACAATACTCATTATTCTCTTTATTTCTTACATTTCTTAGGCTACGGTTTTGAGTGAATATATAGTCAAAGTCAAATGATTCTTTATTCAATTTGGAATAGCAACAAACTTTTGAATGCTCTAATTATTAAAACTACTTCCAGTTCTAACCCTACACAGCTGACCCAAAAAGAACCGGTAAGAAACTTGGCGGGACTTGTTTTTCAAATAATCATGGTACCTCTTACAACCTAACATGCATTATAAAAAGGGTGAATATCTGAGCGATTCAATTTGACTTTGACTATAACAATATTTATAAACAGGGCCCGTAACTTTCATGCCGATGACATCAATTTGACGTCACGCTCCATTTAGGGTGATCCCAAATAGTATTATTGTTAATTTTTAATCGTTAGTCGTCAATCATTTTAATCATGTACAAATGACTTCAAAAGTAGTATATTTACTCGTGAAATAAATAATACCTACTCGATACGCGCTTTACGTTAAAGATAAATTCCGTTTTCTACGTAATTATTGAAATGTGTTAACAACATCATTTAATAAAATGTATGTACAAAAACAAATCAAATAATTTTATTTATGTTTCACGTATCAAGTAGGTATTATTAATTTCACGTCTAAATATACTACTTTTGGAGTTATTTGTACATGATTAAAATGATTGACGACTAATGATTAATAATTATCAATAAAACTATTTGGGATCACCCTAAATGGAGCGTGACGTCAAATTGATGTCATCGGCATGAAAGTTACGGGCCCTGTTTATAAATATAAATGTGTAATTCAGCATACACAAATAATTATAAATTATAAACATATTATAAAATACCTAACCTAGTGTGTCGCCGGCAGCGGAGCGGGCCCAAGCTGCTGGTGTTTAGGGCTGGTGGTAGAAGAACTGCCGGAATCATGGGCTTGAAGTGTCACTATGTCAAGTGTCACTAATAAACAAAATTCATATCAACTCTGAAAAGTGCAAGAAAGAAAAATGATGATTGACGACGGCATAACGCTGAAAACCTCAACGTGATAAATGCTCACGAAATAGCCGCTGCAATGTTAGCTGGCACAGCCTGCATTAAATCATGGCTCAAAGCTGGTTTAATTAATCGTTACACCAGCCCTTGCTGTGAAGAATCGTTAGTCTCCTTAGCCTCTGCTTGTTTTGTGTCGGTATCAAAACGTTATGAGAGCCATTTTTTTCAATGTTGTCCCCAACTTTATTTGGAATTGGAACTTTTAATTTCATTACCACTCACTTTCGATCCTGATAGGTAGAACATTTAGTGCCAAGGTTTTTTTTTTCATTCCGTTAAAAAAATATATTTTAGAGACTTATCAATGATACCCCACGCCCATACCCATAGGATTACATAAAAATAAAATCATTCCCACTTGACGAGTAGGGGTATTTTTTTTCTGTATTTAATTCTACCACTCTGCATTTTTTTTGTATCTTATACCACGTTTTGGACAAGATTGCAGATTTATAGTACTAACGGCCACTGAGCTATGCACCGGGCAGATAGGCAGAAGGACAGACGGACAATCGGACATGGCGAAGTTATAAGGTTTTCTTGTTCACTATGAAACCCTAAAAAATGTTATGAAATAAGCGAATCAGCCATATCACTTCGTGGCCAGAAGCGTCCCAGTAAAACGACAGTTTCTTAACATTTCGTGTCTGATTGAATACTTTAGTATGGACACGGAGGGTCTTGTACATCACTGTCCAAAGTTTTTATGCCGGTCAAGACTAGTGAGATGGGTAACCAATGTAAATATATTATATTCTTTCACAATATAGTTGTGTTCATAAATATGTTTACAATACCGGGTGCTCGTAAATATCCGATGTACCGTAACCCCTTATCAATAGAGCCGTTCTTCAATATTTGTGACCAACTTGGTCGCTTGGTGGTTACCTGTTTATGATATAAATATCGACTTCAATAACTTAAGCTTTAGCTCATTTTCGGAATTATAAAAAATCATTTAAATTCGTTGCTATACACCACACGGCCAAGGGTGAGATTAAAAAAACTTAACTGAAGGGTCTACGGAAAGAACATGTCTAGTCAATTCAAATTACAGAGGGAAAAACCACCTTTCTTTTAACAGAATAAGGTGTGAATTTACCCTGTTTTTTTTTAGCACTGGATATGTTTTTTTCGTGGACCCTTCAATTGTAGTCGAGTTCGTAATGACAATAAAGTGGAAACGATATCATCAGGATTTTTTTAAACTTTATCGGCGTTTTTAGATAGCTATCGACTTATAATTTATACAATTCACACCAAAACCGAGTTTCAATAAAATTTTATGCTTTAGTGCTTATTGTCAAACCTGACAGAAATTAAGAATTTTTAATTTCACTCTAATTTGGGTGGCTCTAAAATTGAACAAGCACGACGTTGAGTACCTAAGTATAGTTAGCGGAGAAATACGATGTTCACGTAGCGAAAGATTTTATAGATTTTTTTTACGGCTGTTTTGTTTGGGTAAGTAATATAACGTATACGAACTTATGCTATATAAATCATAATGTATAAATTCAGTTTGTATAAATGTATAATGCCTAACGTGTAATAAATATAACGTATAAAAGGTATAATTATTAAATGAATAATTGTTAAATGTATAATGAACGTAACATATAATATCGTTTACGATAACGCTTAATTGGTATAACATTGAAATAATCTAATATACAAAACAACTATCTTACACAAAATATAAGCCCCTACGATTTTTTAATAATTAAACTATAGAATTATCATTATATTTCATTTGAATTGATTTACTCTTTATCCGTTTATTAAGCCGTATCCGTATAGGAAGCGATTTAGACCTGGGAACCGGTCGACGAAGCCCCGCTGCGCGGGGCTTCTATTTCTGCTCTAAGGGATAAAAGGTACCTAACGAACCTATCCAGGTTAGAGTAGGGAATGTACAAGTCTGTTATTTTTTAATGCGGGGGGCTCCGCCCCCCGAGCCCCCCTTGTGGGGGGCTTCGCCCCCCGTCCCCCCCTTTTTTTGGTTTCGCAAAGATGACGATGCGTAAACAATTAATTAAAAGTAACTAGGTCTTTTATTTATCCGGGAAACTACGCTCGAAACCTAACCAATCCAAGTCGGTTTTACCCTGATTTATTACTTGGATTGGTAAGGTTTCGAGGCTAGAACGGATTGAAAAGGGTAAGTAATATAACGTATACCTTTTTGTAGAACTTAACCTAACTTACTTTTCTGGCAGTTATATTTATATCGTTATATCAGATGTTAGTATATGTTTTAACTTTTATACCTTTTTATTGATATATGAAACGGAATTCGTTAATATGTACGTTAGACTAAACCACGGTATATATTATTAACGTTATATTATTTTTGTATTATACTATTTGGAAATAGATGTTTAATACATTATACCTAACGTTAGTATACGTTATGAACGTTTGTAAACTGTAATTATACTAAAAGTGCGTATTCATTATGATACGCACCCGTTTTGTTTTGCTTTCTGTTGAACGTTTTGAATGACATGATTGATTCTATAAAAGCCGCAATGTACATCGCTCGTTGAAAATAGCTAAGAAAATAAAAATAGAATTGTTTATTTTATTTGTGGTTAACGATCTTCTGAGAAACTGAAATGATAACGACCAGATGTTTCATAGTTTTTTTACAAGTTAAATGAAACAATATTATGTTAATATTTTATTGGCGATAAAATTCAATCAGTTCCTTTTATTTCATGGCAAGTTTGAGAAAAGCACTATACAAATCTCGGCGAGAAACAGGTTTATAGGCCGTGTATCCCTATCTGGCCTCAGTTCCTTCGGCCAGATATATCTACTTGGCCTGTAACCCTTCATTTCCCGTCCTCTATGGTAATGTACTTAACTGTATATTATATGCTTACTCTCTTATTCATCGTCTCCTATCTTAGCAAGCCGCTGAGTATTGTTTGTCCCTTTCGTTCTTACCACTAAGTATGTATGAGCGAAGGGGACAAACACTACTTAGAGTCTTGCTAAGTTAGTAGACGTTTATGAATAAGGGAGTTCTGTTTTATTACAAAATATAATACAAGGATTATTTTATTTCCAGATTGAAAAATCACGTGAAAAGGCTATTTTCATATCCTTAAAAATTTTCACCTTTTATATTTACGGAAGTAAAATTGCTTGTCGGTATTCAAAGAGTTCTTTTTTAATGCACAATAAAGAGTTATTGTATTGTTGCTTCTAAGCCCACAACCTCGCTCGAAACATACATTAGCCGTAATAAATTCTCTTGTTAAATAACTCTGTTACCTAGTTAACCTATTTACCTCAAAACAATGTTAATAGTGTTTTCCCGGCGCCGAAGCGGCCTCCTGCTGAGTTAATTGAAGAAGTCTGAAATTTATTAGGCATTTATGAAGATAGCTGGAACAGGCTAACTAAAAGTCAACTTTTGAAAAATCGAGTTGATTTGATATAAATTTGATATTTATACACCGTGGTCTCTAATAACCCTAAAGGTTTTAACCACGCATTTTTGATGTAAAAAGAAACAAAAAATATTATGTGACTTTTGTCATTTTTGGCGAAAAAAAACGTTTTTTTTTTTTTTTTTTAATGTATTTTAACATGAAAATGAAATTTTATTCATAAAACTAACACTTAGAATGAGTTTTAAGGTTTTTTTTGCAAAAACCTCATTTTTAAAGGTTTTATTTTTCACTTTTTGACATCTATTAATTAGGTTAGTGAGACTATTTTCCATGATGACACCAACGCCGTTAAAAAGACCTTTTGTACTGAGTAACAGTTAAAAAATACATTTTTTTTTAATGGTGATAACTCTGAAACTAGGCGATATCCAGAAAAGTTTATGCAACATTATAGTTTCTAAATGTTTTCAGGAATAAACTGTTAAAATCTTTCGGGTTATAAGAGACTAGCACAAACGATCCGTTCGGCGGGGGGTGCGGCGGAAAATGCGGCTAGGATAAAGCGTGCAAAGTACGCAAATATGATACCGCAATACGACTTCGTTCCTGTTGCTGTTGAGACGGCTGGACCCTGGGGTTCGGAAGCGAAACGCTTTATAAAGGACCAGGGCAGGCGATTAAGGGATAGGGGTTGCGATCCTAGGTCTGGTTCGTACCTGGTCCAACGTATATCTCTGGCAGTCCAGCGCGGCAATGCAGCGAGTATTTTTGGAACCTTTGGGCCAGGTGCTTACCATGCGTAGGAAATATTTTTGATGGCTTTTTTTTTCTTATTTTTACAATCATTTTTATTTGATGACGAAGCGTGTTGCTGATTATTTAACTGTCAGTGTATGTATGATCTTTTGACGAAACCTGTGGTGGATGTTTCGGTGTGTAATTTTGATTTGATTTTTTTTCCCAATTAAAACTGTAAAACTTTGTGATTACAAAAGTGATCGCAACACTTGCAACCACTTTTATAATTATAATGAGTCAAACTTAGAGTGTTTGAAGTAAAGCATAAAGTTTAATTACATTGTGTTGTCCCATTTAACGTACCTTTAACTTAATATTTGTTGTTTTATAGAAAAACGTCCTAATTTGTCGATAGCCGTAGGGACGTTTTGACCGGTTACTCTTATCAAAATCAAGCCACTTAAGGCACTAAACATCTACAAAAATATTTTCCATTAAGACTTCACTAAATTAAACTTGACTCTGGTTTCATCTCCGGCTCCGGCTCCGGATCCGGTAATGGCTCGTCTTAGACCTCCGGCTCCGGATCCGGCTCCGTTAAAAAAAAACCCACCTCCGCATCCGGCTCCGGCTCCGGTAAAGTCACCTCCGTAACATCCCTATAAGACACCACGGTGTATGTTTATTATATTTTTTATATATTTATATATATTTGATAATTGTGGGATTTTTATTTTGGTTGATTGCAATAAAATTGTAAATAGTTAAGGCTTTCATCAAAACATAAATCATGGTCGCGTCAATTGTGTTACGAAGATTATGCAAACTATGAGGTAGGTATTCTCTGTCCAACAATCTTTGTCAGTACTAAAATGGGGCAAATTTAAAAGATATAGGTAGGTTTGTATTGTTTGTAAATTTTAGTTAGCCGCCCCTTTTCAATGCTAAAAATTGTTACACAAAACTTAATTACCTATGTTTTCATTGAAGACCTTTAATTATGTGCAATTGAACCACTTTACCTACTGATTTTTTTTTTTTTGTAAATTTGTTTGAAACCTTATTTTTTATAATATTCCTGCCAGACAGTCTCATCATTCGTGTCGTTCTCTTTAGTCAGAATTATTAAGAATATTATACTAGTTTGTCCTATCTGGATGCTTAGCCAAGTTGCCAATCGCTAACGCTTAGTAGCGGATCGTGGTTTTCTCTCTCTGTCACTCTTTCATATTAGTGCGACAAAGACAGTTTGCTGCCTTTCATTTACGATTGACGATTAAGCGTTAGCGATTGGCAACCTGTCTAAGCACCCTGTTATTATTTCATATGCAAGCAAATAAAACATATTAAAGCATTGTAATATGTTCAAGCATTGTATAATGTTCATAGAAAATAAGATTATACTTCTCATTAAGTAAATAAATGTAAGCATAAGCTTTATTCGATACATAAGCTATTAATACAATTAAAAAATTATACCATCTGTTACACTCTCATATAAAGTGAGCGATATCCCAAACAACAAATTTAGTGATGCGCGAAAATCATCATCAAGTCATTATCATATCAATCAAAAGATGTCCACTGGTGAATATAAGCCTCCCCCAAATATGTCATGAAATAAGTCAAACAGACATAATTATTACAAAGACATTACATATTAAATGTCGCAGGACCGGTCATTATAGTAATCTTTGGAGGAGGCTTATAGGTCAAATAATATTTTTCATTTCTTTTCACTTCAAAAATGCATGAGTAAAGTCTGTCGATATACTCATTCTCATCCTGTATTCTATTTCACCACAGATCCCTATAGAACTAACGTTTCATAAAAAGGAAATGCCTTAGTTTATTACCTGCTTTTACCATTTTGCCGTGACCTTATAGTCATGACAGTTTACTACTGAGCCATTTGCAACGTACCTGAGCCAGAGAGGTGGTCAGATTTATCTATACATCGTGAAAACGTGATTTATTGTGGTAAAAGCTAAAACATGTAGATGATTTTATTACGTTCGGTCACCTCCGTAAATATTGTTAAAACCTGTATGTATTCAGGTATAAACTTTCTTCCCCTAGTAATGCACATGGTATACATATGTCACCGTAATATTGTAAATGCCGTCAGATTATAATTTACCTAGCGAAATTGTAAACTATTGAAATATTGTCGACTGCGTCACACTGTTTCCAATTTAACGTATTATTTTACGTTAGATTATAATCTGTCGACCAGAAACCGTCACATTGTCAAATAGCTATCTTATTGGTCGGTTATAAATATGGCCGCTCTGTGCATTTGCCATAGAGCTAGAAATCAAACACAGATGTCAGTGAAATAAAATACACGCTTTTCGAGTATTGAGATTAATTATGTACCTATGTGTCACCATAATATTATAAATACCATTAGATTACAATCTCACTCGCGTGATTATAATTACCGAAAGATTGTGATCTGTAAATAGGCACTTACAATTTAACGAATTGAGTTTCGGTTAATTATAATCAGTCGACGCGAAACCGTCAAATTTTGAGTTATATCATGCATCGGATCGCAGCTGAGCAGCTCGCGCTCTCATTGGTTGAACAACTGAAACTCAGTGTACCCAGCGTCGTCATTTCAATGGATAAATTACCGAGAACTTTGAATTGCATAATTTTATTAATTAATATATTTGAGATATTATAACTATCGTAGTTGCTTAAAAAGCATCGTTAAACCATGGTTTGTGGCGATACTTCATTCCGCTGTAGTGGTATTGTGTATTCTGGTATTGTTGTGTGTTTTCTCGACTATTGTACTGTCATTACTTGACTAATAGTAAATTTAATTGCAAAAACATAACCTCCAGCGTAATGCTTTTATTCACACTACTGTGCAAATCCGGTTAGAAAGAACTTCCGATTCTTAGTAGAAATATGTTTTTTATTTGTGAATAAATACAGCGGCACACGGTGTTTAAGTCGTTCAATCGAAGTGCATTTCGATGCATGTTATAATTTATAATTCACAATTTGACGGTTTCACGTCGACAGATCATAATTTACTGAAAATCAATCCGTTAAATTGTAAGTAGACACCTATGTTACGGATTACAATCTTTCGATAGTTTATGATCTCGCGAGTGAGATTGTAATATATCGGCATTTATAATATTACGATGAAATACACAATGATTTGATCTCACAACATTAGAAAAGCATGTATTTTATTTGACTGCCACTTGTGTTTGATAACAAACTCTATGGCAAGTAAAAAGAGAAGTCACAGAACTGACCAATCAGATAGCCATTTGACAATTTGACGGTTTCTACTCGACAGATTATAATCTTACGAAAAATAATGCGTTACATTGGAAATAGTATGACGCAATTGACAATCTTTCGATACTTTACAATTTCGCTAGATAAATTATAATGTAACGATATTTACAATAGTACGGTGACATATATAAAGTAACTACGTGTACGCATACTAGATGTGACTAATCTCTTAGTCTTATACAGAAACAAATATAATGCAATATTTATAATATTTAATAAAATGATTTGATTCGGTCCACAAAATATGCGTTTAAAAATTGTGAAGGTTATACTAACGAATTCTTTGTCTGATCCAATTTATTTTCCGAATGAGATTTACACACGGGGTGTACGTAACGTTTGTTCAACGAGCTTTTAACCATGTCATTATGTTAACAACAGTCTAACATCATTACTACTTGGTTCTCATTTTACTTTAGGCTTGAATTCATCTGTCAAGATACTTATACGAGAACATTCCTTTTTATTTTGTTTATTTTCATAATTTTGTATGAATGGGTATTTTGGGTTACTCAAAATCACAAACTCTTTCGATCCCAAAAAAGGAAAATGTGAAATAAAACTATGAAGACGGATAAACTCGCGTATATTAATTAAACTGTCGCCCGCAGACCAGAAACCCTGTAAAGTGTTCGAAACGTCGGGATGAAGTTAAATTTAATTAATTAATATACGCGAGTTTATCCGTTTTCATAGTTTTATTTCATGTGTAATCCTCGCGGTAAAAATAAATCTCAAAATTTCCGTACTTTTTCGGATTTCCTTCTTTGTTGCCGCCATACATTGTATGGAAAATTAGAAGAAAATGGAATATTTACCATTGGCATCGAAAGAGCTCATGATGCTGAGTAGAAATAATCCAAAATTTATTATGAAAAAAGACAAAATAAAAAGAAATGCTTACCTAGGTACGTACGTGTTCATGGATTTAGTTCTCTACTGATCAAGATTCGATAAATAATTTATGAAACTGTCAATATAATCTGCTCAGTGCTTCGAA
>JALPQI010015722.1:0-21373 GCA_025490895.1 Thaumatotibia leucotreta | reverse complement strand
TGATTGATTGATACTGCAACTATGGACCAACTATGGTCCAATACTGTAACTATGGACCATAATTTCAAATCCTAAATAAACATCAGTCCCAATATTCTTTTTGGCTTTGTTCAAGATTTTTTTATTATTAATGAGGAGTTTTTGCCTATGAATAGCCCGATTAATACAACAATTACACCTAATGGGAGATTTGCGATAAAGTTTTGGACTATTGTTTGGAGTGTTTGGACTATAATTAGGTGGTTTTAGGGTATTTATTTCTCGTAAATAAAAGTGAACAATTTTGATTCGGGTCTGCCTAATGATAAACAGTTACCATAGCCTATAGACGACAACGACACTACGGGATTTTTGACTCTTAAAAACTATTAATTTTTAAAGAACCTCGTTTTGTAGTCTTTGTGTAAATATAAATTATTCCGATCTTAAAACGCAAAAACATAAAAAGTGAGCTCCAAACTCAGGCGCTCGTTAAAGTCTTATTAAAGCAAAACAAGTTCGTTCCAAAAATATCCCCGATGACCTAAGCTCGAAGCTTTTTTCAAATCGCGACCACAGGCTTGTGTCGTGTGTCGTCGCCTTTATAATGTTACATTGCGAACTAAATAAACCTTTCTAAGTAATGCAACAACGAAATCCGCAACTCCATACGCATTTAGTAGAAACATATTTCAAAAATAACTATAAAAGCTGTGTTTATGAAGATTCAGCACCGAAACGTGAAGACACTAGAAAAAAATATGCGATTTTAATGCTAGAAGGACAGGAAACCAATCGGACTTACCTTGACAGTATAGATGTTTTGACAGCTGGTTCGCGTCAACAATGCAAACAATAGCACTTGCACAAATCAGGATACAATCCTATGAACGCCCTCAAAAACCTTCGAAAAACCGTTAAGAAATAGCAACACAAACGTTCACTGCAGCACTGGCCGAAAAACTTAAAAAAACACTGTTCACCGTTTCGATCGTTTTGAAATTCGAACGCTCTGCGGCAGCGTGCGCCCGCGTCGAAAACCGCGCGCAACACTGACTTCGTCGTCGGCCATTTTCTAGCGCGTGGTGGGGCAAATAGGAAATAAAATGAAAAAGACTGTATTGGTATCTTTAAGGTTTCGCACTCGGACATTATAGGACAAAGTAGGTAGTAAATATTTTAAGGAATGTGTAATTATGTATTCTTAGCCTATGTTTCGGTTTTTTCACGTTTGCGGTGAATGTCCCCGAGCTTAATAAGGTCAAATGATGGTTAGATTGCATAAAACTGTGGTGAGGTTAAGCAGAAAGTATTTTGAGATTAAGAAATTTAACAAAAAGTGGCTTATTAGGAAGAAGTTACTGGAAACTCGAAAGAAACATATAAATGAAATACCTATTACTAGATAGAAGGTATGCCGTCAATAGGTATATTAGCATTAAGTAATAATAAGTATAATATTTTCATCGGTTACCGCGATGATTACTCATGGAGTAAAATTTTATTTTACCGCTATTATAACTTCTTCCGACTTTTTAAGTTACGGTATTAACTTTTGTACCTACTATACATGTACCTGTGTTTCAACGCTCACTGGCGCAAATGTTTTGCATGATAGGTATATAATATAATACTCGTAAGTTTCATGAAGTGATATATAAGTAATATAACATTTATTTTGAGATTGATACATATTATATATATATACAGGGTGGTCCAAACCTTGACGTCAAAAAATTTTTTTAGGTTCCCTACGTCATGGGCTATCAGAATATACCCCATGTATGTTAGCCGATTTTTTGTAGTTTTCGAGTTATGAATTTTTGAAAAAAAATTTTTTGAGAAATTCTGGAATGAAGAATTAAAAGCATTAACAAACATTAACATTATAAAGCATTAACTGACAAAAAAATTAGCGTCCTCACTTTGATACAAGTAGGATAAAAAATACCAAATTCATAATTTTACGTTAAAAATGAATCAAAACAGCATTAATGTACTTAAATAAAAAAAATAAAACATATCCCAAGGATTTTTGGTAATGTAAAGACTGCCTTAGACCTTAAGCCTTCGTAAAAGCAAAAAAAAAGTGATACTTAATAATGAGGATTTTTCGGAGTAGTCGGTCAAATAAACTTAAAAAAAACTCCTACATTTTTTATTTAAAAATAATGTGAAATTTTGTCTGTTTTTTTGTTTTTATCAATAAACAAAGACAGAATGTACCACGAAAACTCAATTTGTGTAGTTATTAAATTTTTTTGTCAGTAAATGCTTTACTTGTAGTAATACTTTTACAAAAAGAAAATATTAAAAAAACCCAATAGTTTTTTTTTATCAATAAATTTCTTCATTCCAGAATTTCTCAAAAAAAAACTTTTTAAAAATTCATAACTCGAAAACTACAAAAAATCGGCTAACATACATGGGGTATATTCTGATAGCCCATGACGTAGGGAATCTAAAAAAAATTTTTTGACGTCAAGGTTTGGACCACCCTGTATATATATATATATATATATATATTATATATTCTTTAACCCTAAATATTTTACATAAAAAACACAATAGCTTATGCATAATACCCTTGCAGATTTGTGAATCACTCAAATTGTGACAGACATGTGGGTAGCTGCTTCATTCAAGGACAATATGTTCGTCATAGAACAGGTTTTCTAAAATTATCAGTGTTTTTCTCTCCATACATGAAAACAAAAGTACTACTGATACTGAGTAGGTACTGGCCTACTACCGCGAAAATTGAAATTCGGAAATGTCGACGATTTTCCTCTGTCACTCAAACGAAGGCGTCATTAGAGTGAGAGAGACAAATCCTCGAAATTTACGAATATCGTTTTCGCGGTAGGGCCGCTGAGATGTTGTTAAATGAATATCGAATAAATGAATATTGAAAGATCAACATTTAATAGTGATTGTTATGTCAATAGTTATACAAAGGTTCTATAAAAGGTTTTCAAAATAAGATCATTAAGCAATTTTTCTGCAGTCGACCCTGCTATAAACACTTTGAAGGATAAGGGACTCGCATAGAAATTGAGTACAGTTGCCGTGTAGTGACGGCAGTAGGTAAGAATACATTTGTCACCACCCCAACTCCTCCTGCGGGTGTCGTAAGAGTCGACTAAGGGATTGAAGTGTCACTTACCATTATTTAATAAAATATTGTTAATGGGCAGCAGCGTCATCATAGTGGACACATTACTGCGATCGCCAATCCGCTTGCCCAGCGTGGCGATTATGGGCATTTACCTCTTAATGCGTCTATACGCATAGTTAATAGTACAGGCCTACGTCCAGCAGTGGACTATCATAGGCTGATGATGATGATGATGATGACAATTGCCAGACGCCGGAGCGGCCACGGTGTTCACAAACATCTGAGCAGGCTTCTAATATTGTCATGGCGTTAGTCTATTAGGATGTCCCATATTTTACGAATTTTAGAAATGAATAAATACCCCCTAAATCGGCTTTTTTTAACTTCAAAACACTCTGAAAAAAAATCTGCTCATTCCTGTAACAGGAACCCGTGCCTACTTACATCTGAAATTCCCATACAAATTACTATGAAAAAAATTGTAGACAGTAAGTTGATAATAATGTATTGTTTTTCTATTAATTTCAAGTTAATTTTATGATAAAAAATGTTTATAAGACAGTAGTATAAGTTAATGCCATAGAAAAATATAAAAAAATGAAAAAAAAAATTGGTAATTTTCATACATTGTGTAGGAAAATGGCATGAAAGTAAGCACGGGTTGTAGTTACAGAAATGAACTGAATTTTTTTTTCAGTGTATTTTGCGAAAGAAACCGATTCAAGGGGTATGCGTTATTAATTTCTAAAACTCGTAAAATATGGGACACCCTATATTGTATGTTCAGATATTTTAGAGCGCTCCGATATAATGCATCTAATGGCGATTGGAGCAAAGGATCCGACACTTCAGGCACTGCGATCTAAAAATGTACATATCAAATCATATTTAAAAACTACTTAAATTTGGGCGAAGAGCCGACGACGTAGCAAAGTGGCCCCGTTACTTCGTCTGATCTGACGTAGGATTCGGCAGATTGCCGCGGAACTGCTGAAGACAGATGAGCTTTCCATAGAAAAAATCAACTGAGAAAGACTTTGGTTGTCACGGGATTCGTAGATATATCGTTTATTTGTACTAATTATACATTGTCAGCTTATACTACCCGCTTCCTCTGGATTACCGGTCCAACGTGTTCCCAATTACACGACGTAGCAAAGTGGCCCCGTTACTTCGTCTGATCTGACGTAGGATTTGCCAGATTGCCCCGGAACTGCTGAAGTCAGATGAGCTTTCCATAGAAAAAATTAACTGAGAAAGACTCTGGTTGTCACGGGATTCGTAGATAGATAGATCATTTATTTGTACTAATTATACATTGTCAGCTTATACTACCAGCTTCCTCTGGATTACCGGTCCAACGTGTTCCCAATTACACGACGTAGCAAAGTGGCCCCGTTACTTCGTCTGATCTGACGGAGGATTCGGCAGATTGCCCCGGAACTGCTGAAGTCAGATGAGCTTTCCATAGAAAAATTCAACTGAGAAAGAAAGACTCTGGTTGTCACGGGATTCGTAGATAGATAGATAGATAGATCGTTTATTTGTACTAATTATACATTGTCATTGGAGGAGGCCTATGTTCAGCAGTGGACGTCTTTCGGCTGATATGATGATGATGATACATTGTCAGCTTATACTACCCACTTCCTCTGGATTACCGGTCCAACGTGTTCCCAATTACACCAGGCGACCTTCCGTCAATCATAGTCAGTCAATGGTATTGTGGAACTTATCACTAGCGACATCTGAATTTAACTTAACTTAACCGAAGATATTACAATACAACCTTAAGCCATTCAAAGACGTGTGCCTACCACAATCGTCCGCAAATTCTATAATGTAATTTATATGGTAATCAAATGTTTCTTCTTAAGTTTGGTTCAACAATTTGATAATCAGTGGGCCTACCGCGAACTCCGTAGTTCGCAAATTTAGGGGTTTGTCTCTGTCACAGTACCCAACAAAGGCGTCATTATAGTGACAGAGTCAAATACCCGAAATTTGCGAACTTCGGAGTACGCGGTTAGGTGAATTTAGACCAAACGAGCGAATGCTCATTCTATTTCCCACTCTACGAAATTCGTTCGTCACACAAAACGTCATCATCATCATCATCAGCCTATGATAGTCCACTGCTGGACGTAGGCCTCTCCTATTAACTATGCGTATAGACGCATTAGGAGGTAAATGCCCATAATCGCCACGCTGGGCAAGCGGATTGGCGATCGCAGTATGGTGTCCACTATGGGTCTCACCAAACCAATCGACGCGGAGTCGGCTTTCGCCGAGTGTTTTACACCACACTATTCGCATTTAGCCGATCGACCGTCTCCGCGGTTGAACACCTGCGTTAAGCAGTCTCACCCTCCTTACGGCCGTCGAAACGCTCGATCGGCTACGATTTGCTACCGCAACAGTTGTAAAGCGGCGGTCGGCTCTCCCGTGCTCCGTCCTGCCGTCGAGACGTCAGACAGCACGCGTACAGCCGCTGAGTCCGACGAACAGATAGATAGGACAAAGGGTGATCGGCAATCGTAAATCTCATTTTTGGAGACTAGTTGTTAGTAGGTAACTAGTTTGAAATTGAACAGACGTATAAGATTACGACAGTATTACTTCGTGTTATCAGATCTATTGCAGATTTTAATGTGGGTAATAATTCAAATTAATAAATACAAACGCATCAGTAGCTACTTCGGCCGTCATCGGCTCTTTTCGGCCGTCGTAAGCTATGTTCGGCCGTCGAAGACGCTGAACGGCTTCCGCCAGCTCTGACCGGTCCTTATCGTAGGTACTCGGCCGTGATCGGAGCCGTTCAACTCTTTCCGGCACCGTACGGCGGTATTAGGAGATTTAGGAATGCGAACGTGTGCGTTAGGCTGCAAACGGGGTCGTACGAATGCGAACAGCTTTACGGCAAAACGCCGTTTTCCCGTCGAAAGACGTCGTTTCGCGTGGGCCGAGCCGATTTACGATGTCCTCGCTCTTATTGCGTTGACATAAAGCTTTTTCCGTACGCGATTAGCCGAAACGGCGTCGACTAGTTTGGTGAGACCCTAAGACGACATTGATGACGCTGCTACCCTTGATGATGGCCATCATCAATGTTTTATCATATAATGGTCAGTGACACTTCAATCCCTTAGTCGACTCTTACGACACCCGCAGGAGGAGTTGGGGTGGTGACAAATGTATTCTTACTGCCGTCACCACACGGCAAACGTGATTCGTTGAAATTCGTTGATTTCGTAGAATGGGGGATATAATGTGCTTTCGCTCGTTTGGTCTAAATTCACCTTACCGCGTACTCCGAAGTTCGCAAATTCGCTCGTTTCGCTCCGAATTCGCTCGTTTCATACTAGTTGGGGGTACTATTTAGTACTATAACAAGTAACTAATAGCAAATCCAACAACTGCAGTGCATGCCAGTGTAACCAAATCCGAGAGGCAAGTAGTGCGCCCACTTCCCAATGGTTTAATCTCTATCTCATCCAGATAAACAGGCGCAGTTAAAACGGAAACAGTACATGATACCCACGCACGCATTACGGCAATCATAAAGTTATGACGTTGTTCGAAAGTGTACATGAATCAGTTGAAATGTGAGTCTATTTAATAATAACTTCGTGAATAAACATGCATAGCATTGTTGCGAAAAATGTGAACGGGAAAACGGGGTATTTTGGAACACCGTTGCGCTTATAGGCAGATACTTTTACAAACTTAAGGATGGATATATTTTAATTTTTGTTTACACGATTAAGACCCGTTTGTCTTTAAAATATGAGTGATAATCGTGAAAGTTTAAATCAATATAATTATTAAGGATGGATACTTTATTTCATCGAAAAAATCCTGAAAATTTCTTGGCCGTGTGTAGTCTACACACTCAAAATGAATAGGTAAGGTACACCCGGGTAAGACCGGACTATTTTTCGGTGAGTTGAAAGGATGTCACAAAAAAAAACATAAATTTATTCTCACTAACTTTTACCTGCAGATGTATGATGTACGTGATAAAAAAGAAATCAAGCTAAATTTACTTGATGCCGCTCAGCCGAATAGCCTAGGAGTAATCGACACTCAAAGTATTAATAGACGTTCGAATATGGTCCGCTCCGCACAGCGAACTTGGTCCGCTGCGTACGTGCGCTCGGCTCGCCACACCATCGCACCGTTCAAAAACGGTCCAGTGCTTTTCGTGCTACTAGACAGCGATCACGTCGATATGCCTCCGATTTATCCATCATAGCCTATTGAACATTTTCGAATATGTACTATATTTCAATAAAAAGACATTTCAAAATTATATTTATACATGTATCAAAAGGTACCTAAATAACTGAAGTATCATAAATATTTTATTGTTTGTTTACTTTTAATTAATTAATAATTACCTACAAGTGCGGTGCGGTGGCGCCGTCCACACGAGCGAACTTGGTGCGGACCGCACCAAATCCTGTGGGAAAACCATCGAACCGACCGCACCGTCAATAATAATAATAATGTCGCCGGACCGTTGAACACACCATCGAATTTGGTACGGAGCGGACCAAGTTCGCGGTGCGGTGCGGACCATGTTCGAACGTCTGTTAATACTTTCAAACTTGCACTATTTTTTTTTCAAGACACCCAACCGAAAAACCTTCTTGGCTTAAGATCGGACTAGTATCTAATTTCAACTCTAAAGTAAGGAGAAGAAGGTAGGAATAGCTTCCTGTTAAAGATCGGATCTCCAAAAATTCTCGAAAAAATTTACTTTTTTTTTAACGTTCGTAGCTCACGACTGATGCGGCTGAGCGGTTGCTGCATACTAGCGAGAGGGGCGGGGTGAAATAACGCCATGCATAATATACTCGTAGCTAGTGAGGAAAAAATATTACTATTTTAGTAGTTATTTGAATTTCTTCGCGGATGTATGCAGGTTTCCTTACGATGTTTTCCTTCACCGAAAGCTAATGGTAAATATCATCTTATATTCCATACATAAGTTTCGGAAAAACTCATTGGTATGTGAAGTTCCCAACCCGCTTAGGGCCAGCGTGGGGACTATAGTCCCCACGCAGGGCTTGGGCTATAGCCCAATCCCTCTCATATATGAGAGGAAGCCTGTGCCCAGCAGTGGGACATTATATAGGCTAAAAAATATTATAGTAGTTATTGCGGTCTTCCGATATTACATTAGATCCGATCTTCGCCGGGTTTACCTTACTTGTTTACCGCCAATAAATTTTCAAACCACCACTAATGTATACATGACACTTAATAAGTGTCATAATTATATACATTAGAGTGGTGGTTATTTTCACTTTTCCAGTTTTACTTAGCTCCACTTAGCTCTCTCCTTGATCTGTTCTCAGACTTGGAAAAAATAAGTGTACCATGCTTTGAAAATTGGGTACCTACCCCATACAATTTATTTGTTAGTTAATTTTAATATTTTGTTCTTTCTTCGTAGGATATATAGTGAGTCAGGAGGCATTCATAATATATTATACAACATTAAATAACATCATTCTCTTCCGTATATTTTTTAGTCACGATTTATGGGTAAAATAACCCATGTTTTTAATTGTTTACTTTTTGGAGTACGATAGGCCCCCGTTATGGTTGTGAGACCCTAAAGTTTTTCTCCAAGCAAGCTTCGTTCTGAGTGTAAATTGACGAAATTTTATAGGCGCTTGAGTAAAATGCTAGTTATTAATTTATAACTGTGATAAAGCTATTTTACCAATATCTACTCATATTCCACTGTTATAATACCATAAGCGTGAAAGTAATTGTTATTGTTTACAAATTTCTGTGAATCGTCTCTCAGTCTCGATAGCAAACGAGATAGAGTTTTGGCCTAGGAAGCATATTTCTTTGTTTCATATAAAATATATCTGAATAAAAAGTAAGCCCCTTTATAAAATTGTGCCTACTCTATTAAAGTATTTTTATGGTTCCGTAGTCGACTAGAGACCCTTATAGTTTCGCCAAGCTTATCTATCTGTCTGTCTGTCCATCCGTCCCCGTGTAACTTCACTACATAGTATAAAATAAAGTCACTTTTTCTGTCACTATGTCGGTAGAGTAATTCAAGAGGAAGGTTTTTATGTAAATAGGTATAGTACCCGTGCGCAGTCGGGGCGGGTCGCTAGTTTAAACTATAATAACTTTTATGAAAACTTCAAATGTAAACTTTATAATGAGCTTCTACTTATGAAATAAAACTATTTTAACGGATTATATTTCGTATATTAATTAAATTTAATTACATCCCGACGTTTCGAACACCTTACAGGGTTCGTCAACAGTCATACGGCCCGTGTGTCCCTCTGTAACTTTTAAGCCATAATTAAGTTTACTAACTAAAATATGAAACAATTATGTCGGGCATGTTAATGAAAATTTTCTACTCCCGTACTTTTATTTGTCATTTACATGGTCGTGAACACACCATTAAGCCCCTCCCTACCTTACAGATGTCAAGACAAGATAAGTCTATATTGTCTATTCCCTATAAACGCATTCGGGTTTACACGCAGTGCGTTTTTTGCATTTTAAGACACCTCGTGTATACAAGACTTAATGAAATACATGGCTGTCAACCTAATAAAAAAAAAATCTGATGAACAGTAAACCATAGAGGAGCTTTCTTTTTTAATTTTGACGTCTCCCGCCCGACCTTGATGATTAATAAAATTGTGTTTGACTAATAACATTTCTAAAATTTACAATTTTATTTAAAAATAATTGTGTGGTCGTAGAAAAAGTATTGTATGCATCATTGTTTAACTGAATCAAAAAATGCTCGTGGCGTCTTTAATAACAATTTTCGGCTTCGCATCAAATTGTTACCCACGCCACTCACCTTTTAGGCCCATTTAGACGATACAAGATTCTTGAACAAAAATCCGCAATAATTGTATGCAAGTTTTGCCATTCAATAATTGAATTTAAGAATTGAATCAAAGTGTTTACACATAAGCAATAACCAAAATCTTGAATGAAATTATTGTATAGGTACAGTTCTTGATAGTAATTTTTTTTGACCGTGTCTTGTTTACACCACGGACACTTATTGCACGGCAATATTTGTTTGCAAGTATTGACACGTCTAAACTTTGAGTTGAATCAATAATGACATTAATGACCTATTGAAGCAAGAATTGAACCGATTTGCATTGGCAGATTTTCATTCAATATTAAACGTTCGCTGAGGGTAGCACGGTGAGCAAAATAATTTTCCAATTTGGTAGTTCGGAGATAAAGCAGAACAATTTACTGGCAATGATTACTGTTTGACATCAGCGGCCCTACCGCAAAAATCGAAATTCGTAAATTTCGAGGATTTGTCTCTCTTACTCTAATGACGCCTTCGTTTGAGTGACAGAGAAACATCCTCGAAATTTACGAATTTCGATTTTCGCGGTAGTAGGCCAGGCGTTGAATGTCATCGAATGTCACCGATGTAAACAAAAATAAAATATATCGCGACTTAAACGATTTCATCATAAAAATGCCGAAAAAGATACCAATAGAAGCAAGAAAAATCGTCTTAAATACAATAAAATCTTTAAACCAAAGAAAGGACGAAGGATTGAATAGTATTCCATTGGAAAATGTTTTGCAATTGGTTACTGATATGACATCACATTATTGTCATAGGTAAACTGTTTGTAGCGACACTGTGTCAGGGTCAAATAGAAAGTTGTTAGGCTTTAATTAAATTAATAGAAATTTATAGAGGCCACGAATGTCTCTAGGATACAAAAAATAAAAACTATAAAAAGCCGTGAGGCTCGTGACGCTGCCCTTGCAGCTTTTTCTAAGGGACAACCCAAAGATCCGTTGATTAGTTAATCTTTGCCAACCCATGTTGATTTATTATGTAGCATTTTTTCAAGTTTTTTAATGTAAGTTCTAGTTTAACACTAGCAAGTATGAAAACTGAGCTTTGTTCACACGAAACATGTTTTTGAACTCTACATCATCATCAGCTCTGAGTTCCATGCACAGAGTATTTGAAGCCCCCAGCATGCTTCTTCTGTGTATCCATTTTCTTGACCAGCACGATCTTTTTTGCGACGTTTTTCGATTAGTTTTTCCCGTAGCACAGTTGCTATTACAGCAGCGACAAGGAGCACACCTTCACGCACGGAATCCATTGTGAAAACAAAAGATTGATTCACATTTCTTGTATTCAATGAACTACCTAGGCTTTGTTTACATGCATACCAGTACTGAATTCAAGTTGCTGCTTGAACACAATAATTGCACGTTATGTTTATACAGAGCAATTTTTTTCTTGCCTCAACTTTTTTGTATTGAATGTTCAAGAAACTTGTATCGTCTAAATGGGCCTTTTCTGACCCCTCTTAAACAAGGGTTGTATAAAATACTATTAACTACGTCCCGACGTTTCGGATACTTTTACAGGGTTCGTGGTCTACGGGTGACAGACAATGGAGAGAATTTGAATTTGGGATTGAGGATCTTTTGTAAAGTTTTGGGATCGTCAGGATATAGTTGAATTTAATTAATATACGCGATATAATCCGTTAAAGAGTTTTATTTCATGAGTAACCATCGCGGTAACCGAAGAAATTAGTTCTACTTATTTATTACATTATCATACCTACTTACTTATTATTCTTTCACTTGGACTAAATTTCTATGTAAATTCGACACTTCTACTTCTGTACTTCAGTGTATTTTTAATGTATTGTAGAGACTCACGGATCCCACAATCAAACTGTTCAAACAGTTTTGTGGGACAAAGTATTTAGTTTTAAGTTCTAATCCTGTATCTTACACAACAAATAAATTATAAAATAATAATGTTTCACTGATGGTTTTTCAGCAGGTTGCAAGCTACTTTTTTCGTTATGTCATGAATTGCCATGAGAGTAGTCGAATAGGAGACTTCCTATTGTTTACTTCTTTGCCCGACCTTTCACCCTTGCTCAGCCGGGGATGTATTCAGACACAAAAAAATATTATAATTTATGCAACCAATGATACAAACAAAAGTCAGCAAATGCAATAGCAACCTTACATTATACTCGTCAAAACTCCTAAGCGCCCATAGAAAAAATAAATAATTTGTACGCCACAACATATAGCCAGTCTTAGGCACTGATTCCACAAAAAGCGAGCTAGCGATTGATAGCTTGGCTATAAAAAACGAACAAATGAAAATCGCTACTCAGTCAACTGGCATAGTTACTAGCTCAGTAGTGAACTACAAATATCGCCGTTTCTCTTTTCGTTAGTCGGGAGCGATTATCTTTTTTATAGCCGAGCCTGCGATCATATATTACATGGACATCTTACGCCTGCCCAAATATGCGCCCAAAACCAAAATGTTCAATTGTGCCAAGATGGGCAGGGCATAGTTCTTTTCTTAACAACGCGCATATTTCGGCGCATCATCTTTGACAAATGTTTATAGAATACAGCCAATCAAAACTTTGACGGACCAATCACAACTATTTTTAAAATGGCAGTTTATGTTTCTATAGGTGGATATTGAAATTCATTACTACCGTAATGCTCAATGCAAGAGGGGGTGATACTTGTCAACTAAAGTTCAAGAACGGTTTTGAAAGGCAATTTAGTATGGCGTGCGGCTTCCATGTTTTATTTGTTCGTAGAGCCGAGTTTATCAATCGCTAACTCGCTTTTGGTGAAACCCGTGCCTAAAGGTGCGTTCAAACCAAAAGAGCATTCGCTATTTTAACCACCCACTCTACGAAATACGATTGTTACACAAAACGTGATTGGTTGATTTCGTAGAACGGGGGATAGAACAGCGAATGCTCTTTTGGTTTGAACGCACCTTTACATGTGAAACATCAGAATACGTCCCAGTTATAGATACTTTTGAAGTGCTTAACTACATGTTTCACCCCACGTAACCTGACATGACCTAGAATAGAATTATATACCGGATTTACAATGTAGTCAATTACAAGGTTAATTGGTGGGACTTATTCACAATCATAAATATCTAATTGAAAATAGAAGATAAAATTGAAAACCTAAAAAGTTGTATCTATACTGTGGCAAATTAGCTTGTCATTGGAAGCTTTGTCATTGAACTTTGTCAGAAGAAGGTTACTGGTAAGGGATTACTCTGACAGAATACCTATATTTTATTATACTTTTAAATAAATTATACTATCTAATAGGTAATAGATTCTACACTCAACACCTACTACAGTTTACTACGATAGGTATCTATAATTAAACCGACATTAAACCTCCTTCGGTGTTATGAAAACCATTCCATAAAATATTTTATTATACAATTTGTACGTGACTAAAACTCGACACTAAAATAATAATTAATAGTGGTTTTACATCGGCTCACAATACTGTAATAAAAACGCCAACACTTTTAATTTTCGTGGTATGAGTAGCAAAAAAAATACAGACTTTGAAACTGCAAAGAATTCATATATTTATCGTACGCGTTTTTCTGAATTCAGAAGTAAAACAAAATGCATAGGACACTTTTAAGCTATTCGACTAAGGCTCACGGAAAATCCTGTATAAATATTCTTATTTTGATAAAACCTCGGTAAAGAACACATACCTAATTCCGTATATGGTGTGATTTCCTATTGGTTTAGTTTTTGACATGTTCTATTAAACAAAAACCTGTTTTTAAAATAGGACTAAAGTACAGCGGAAGTGGATATTACCTATCCATATAGGACAAATGACAAATATATGCTTATAAGTAACATATTCTTATTATTCGTATTGTCACTGATTTGGTACAGTCAGGCTGCCTGCAAGAATACATTTGTCACGACCTCAACTCTTCCCGTGGGTATCGTAAGAGTCGATTAAGCGATTGAAGAGTTGCTGACCATTCATTTATTAAAAATCAATTATGGGCAGCAGCGTCATCTGTCAGCCTCCGTAGCCTAGTTGGTAGTGACCCTGCCTACTAAGCTGGAGGTTCCGGGTTCGAATCCCGGCGAGGCCATTATTTGTGTATTTATTTATCACAAATATTTGTTCCTTGGTCATGGCTGTCTATGTATTTAAGTATCTATATGTATCTATCTATTATATATATCGTCGCCTGGTACCCACATGACAAGCCTTAATTGAGCTTACCGTAGGACTAGGTCGATTTGTGTAAGATGTCCCAAGATATTTATTTTTATTTATTTATCTTAATGGACACATTACTGCGATCGCCAACCTGTTTGTCTCTTAATGCATCTATACGCATAGTTAATTGGAGAGGCCTACGTCTAGAGATTATGATAAAGCAAGCAAATATTGAGTAAAAGTATTTATTGAGTAACTGCCAACGTTTATTTAATTTTTAGAGTGGTTTTATTAACAATTTCAATAAAATAAAATCATTCTTATGCAATTATAACATTGATAATACAAGGCAAAAGAAAGTCTAAAGATATATTCAAGGCGAACAAAATAATTTCGGAAGAACCCCGCTAAAACAATAAAAATTATGCTTAAATAATTAAAAAGCATATTCTTTAGCTTAACGAAGTTTTACGACAAGTTAAAATCCAGCTGATACAATTATAATCATAATATACATGTATATCGTAAAAGAGATATAATCACGTGGGGGATATATAGTATTATATTACGTTCGTCGGTACATTACTACGGTCAATAAATACCACTGACGAAATGTGTTGCATAATAAAGTTAATTTAGTTTTCGAGTTGCTTCTGAAAAACTGCCATTTCATAAAGATGTAACGCCTGTAAATTTCATACAAATATACTTTTCATCACACTTGCTGTCTAAGCGCGCCATTGCTTGCGCGCGTAGCGGGAGTAATAGAAAAGTGAAATTCCCTAGGGAGTAATAGAAATGTCAGTACGTCATTTAATAATATTATGTCTTAAAACTTATTTTTTGGTTGGCAAGTGTGATGAAAAACATTGTATGCATCACGGTCGGTAAGCGGAATACTAACTCGAGTCATAAAAGCCCTCCGCCTGACGGCGTCGGGCTTCTAACACTCTCGTTAGTAATTCCGTACTTACCTCCCTTGATGCACAATGTACTATTAAATTCGTTCTAAGTAATTTCATATCCATCAAACACCCATTAAATTAAGAAAAGCATACCCTTTAAATTCATTCTAAGTAATTTCTAACCGTTTTAAATCCATTCATTGTGATTGGTATACACTAAGCATTGCTCGAAATACTTAAGGACAGATTTTCTAGCAAGTCTAATTAGATAACCGTAAAATGATCAGTGAGGTTCAAATTATCGAGGTTCTACTGTATGAGTCAACAGGTAGGACTTAAGTACATACATATTGTATGACCTGTAACTCAGATAATAGCTATTAGTTGAGTCTGTTATTGTCAGCGTCGAAGACTGCACCAATGTCTTTGATTCTGTAAAAAAAATAGAGTTGATCAATATTTTCGGCCAGTATTCGTTTTAATTTAATCCAGTTTTTTTTAATTGAGGTTTTTTGAGTTAAGCTTATTTTACAAATTGATGCGGTACGTTCTGCATTAAAAAAAGTTGGATTATTTTGAGTGGATCAAAATGGTAAAAGTGTTGTTTTGTGCGTGTTTGTTAGTTTCCGTGATAGCGGTGGAATACTCTAAATCTGGAGAGGGGTACCCTGTTGGATTTATATCCGATTGTAAGTATTTTTAAATATTAGATGTCATGTACCTACCGAAGAAAAAATACCGAAGTTTACCAACGCCGGAAGTTTGAACCTACGTCCTCAGCTTTCGCGGCTGATACCTAAACCACTCGGCCATTCCGACATTTAATATACATAGTAGTATTAGTAGAATTCCTACTTTAAAAAATAAAAAAATTGGAGATGTGCCACAAAAAATGTAAGTACCTACCTATTTTGTTACGAAAAAATAAATCCCGCGGAGTTTCTTTTCGGAAAAAATATTACAACTGTTCTTGGGTCGGTAGTGTAGGGCTGAAACCGGAGATAGTTTCTTTTTAAAAAAAGTTAATCATTAATAAGTGAAATGTAAACGTGCCTAAATTGAAAAATCTATATTTTTTAATTTTTTCTAGTATAGAAATAAATTGAGCCTTTCAATTAATCGCATGATCCTGGCCTAGCCTGGCCTGGAATAATTAGTCTTATTTTATTAGTAGATACCTATACCTATAGTAGGTTTTACCTTTTTCTAAGTATTTAATTGTCTTAGACTCAGCATAGTCGTCCAGCGCGGCAATGCGGCCAGCCTTCTGGGCACTCTACCTCCCCAGCAGGACCTGGGGCAATGTTTTTATTTATAATTAATGTTTATTGTGTTAATACTTTTTTATTATCTTAGGTATTTATTTTTCCTACGAATATTTTTTTGCACTCGATTCTATGAAAAAAATAAGGATATAATACAAAAAAACATGCTATTTCCGAAAGAATACGATATCTTTTATTTTGTAGCCTACACGTTTATTATAATTAAGTACCTACACTTTATTTCCAGCACCTATTTCACCATAATGACAGGTGCGACAATTGTAAAATAGCTATCACTTTTACTGACGTCAAAGACCACCGTTGGCTACGACTACCACTTAATATTAATGGTGAAATATATGATGATAAGTTACCTCAGCGGGCCCAGCCTAATTCTAACAGCCTCAAAAATACAGGTGAAATGAGACCAAGCTCTTCCTTACAGGTCCAGGATCATGGAAGCCAGCAGCCATAAAACCCAAGTCCTTAGAGAAGCTGTTCCTATCAGTCATGGGCCCAGGCAACGTGCTCCAAGCAAAATGGACACCATACAACTACTACCAAATCCAAGAGCTGGCTAAACACCCAGAGATGGACTTCAAGAAGAAAACGTTTCTGTACGTGGGCGGGTATCTGGATGGGACCTCGTTGCCTGTTGGGAGAACGATGGGACATGTGTATAAGGAGATGGGCTATAATGTGCTGCTATTGGATTATCTGGAGTTTACTGCGAGGAACTTTCCTGTGTAAGTGGAATTTAGTCCTGGCATACTCTAAATAAGTAAGCATCAGTCAAAAAGTCAAAGTGCCATTAATTGCAAACACATCATCATCACATCATCAGCCTATTATATTCCACTGCTGGACGTTGACCTCTCCTATTAACTATGCGTATAGCAGCATTAAGAGGTAAATGCCCATAATCGCCACGCTGGGCAAGCGGATTGGCGATCGCAGTAATGTGTCCACTGTGATGACGCTGCTGCCCGTCATCAATTTTTTATCCAAGAATGGTGAGTGACACTTCAATCCCTTAGTCGACCGACTCTTACGACACCCGCGGGAGGAGTCGGGGTGATGACTGATGACAAATGTATTCTTACTGCAAACTGATAGACCCAATAGGTACTTATGCTGTTTCTGTCAGCCATTTTGAGTAGTGAATGCAACTCAATGTGTAAGCCATAGGACGTAATACATACAGGCTGATGTAGGCTGACGTAATACATACCTACGTGTGTACAAAACACTAAAATTACGTTTGTGAAAGTTAGGATACCTACATAAAAAACATCCCTTTCGATTTTGGACGTTTCTAGTTTTACATGTATCCATAATATTATGTACAAACATTTAATTATTATTTCTTTATTACACGGCATGCGGCAACAATAATAGATACATATAAAAGCCCATGACAGGAATCCATATTCCATCAAATTCAAAAATAGTTTTATCAGCTTTTACTTTATTACCACGAAAAAGGTCGAAAAATAGTAGAGCAAAAAATATAACTAAATAACTATCTTGGGACATCTCACACAAATCGACCTAGTCCCACGCCACGGTAAGCTCAATTAAGGTTTGTGATGTGTGTACTAGGCGACGATATATTTAATTAGATAGATACATATAGAGCTTAAATAGGTACATAGACAGCCATGACCAAGAAACAAATATTTGTGATAAATAAATACACAAATAATGCCCACGCTGGGATTCGAACCCGGAACCTCCAGCTTCGTAGGCAGGGTCACTACCAACTAGGCTACGGAGGCTGACATTATTTACTATTAAGTATATTATTATTAAGGTCGCCGGGACACGCTGGATGCAGGTCGCATCTAACCGGTACATGTGGAGGTCCAGAGGGGAGGCCTATGTTCAGCAGTGGACATCTTATAGCTGAGCTGATGATGATGATGATGATTTTATTGGCTGATGGTTCCTAGAGATGCCAAGCATAATCCTTCGTTTTTTTACGGAAATATCCGGTTTCATATTGCTCTCATAAAACACTTACTTAAAACACTAGATCTGCACAAGTGTAGTTTCTTATACATTTGTAATGACATACCTAATTCATTAAAAAAAAGAGTCTCTTTTCGTCAATATCATGTCGATAACCATCGTTTTGTATAAAGTGTTATGTTCCTTGACACTAGATATGTTTGTGGGTTGTTCTCATAAAAGTGGCATCGGCAGGGGAAAAAAATGAAAGTGGTTTTTTTTAAGCTTTTTAGATTTGAATATGTTTTTGAGTTCATCAACGATAAAAACATAGAAGTTACAGCGAGTTGAAAATTTAGACACACAGGAGAATGTGACAATACAGGGTGGTAGGGAAAATATGGCAGGTTAAAGAGAGTTTAAATGAAAAAACAAGTTAACCACTAATAATTCAACTCTTTTATTAAACCTAAACTTAAAATGTATAGACCGTTATGATCTTACGCCCTAATATTTATATATTTGTACCTATAGTATCCGGACAATTTTTTGTGTTGTTTTAAGTTAATTGTGTTCTAAAAGTGCGTGATTATGAAATAATGCAGGTTTTTAGGATTGTTTACATTGTTGATGGATGTCGCCCTTCCCAAACGTGCTTGCAGTATTACCGCGCTCGACGGCAAGCGAAATTCTTTGGACAAGGTGAAAACCGGAACGGGGAACAGATTCGTAAGCTGGTTCTAAGTTGCAAGTTGGTTTCAGATGTTTGATCTTGGTAGCGTTCTCAGAGGCCGCGCCTGCATCCTTTGCAATGTCTGCGACAGATGCGAAGGTCCAAATATACTGCCCAATTGCCCATACTTAGCACCCCACAGCAGGCAGCGGCCCCATGCCCAGGGAACCAGCGTTAAGCAGCCATCAAAGCCACCGTCTTAGCCTAAAACTCCGAGCTCACTCCATCAAACTACTCTGATGTCTGACAAGACAGATTCGAAGTCTGACAGGGCTACAGGCATAAAAATCGCACTTCAAAGAATTCACGCCTAAGCCTATTGACCACAATATTGGCGAAAGTCTGCGGACATCATTGAGCACGAGATATTGGAATCACCTCCCCATCGTCCAAATACCAGACGTTTAAAGGTGACTCCAATGTTGTGATCAGGCCCTGGATCGCCAAGCAACACACGAGGGATCTCAAAGGATCGCCTTACTGAGCCCGACCTTCGAGGAAATTGCATCCTCATCATAGAACAGAATACTTACAGGTGCATATCACTTAAAGAGAAAGAGGAACTAAATGAAAATTGGCAATGTTAGTATGCCAAGTGAATCATCTGCGAAACGTGGGTTGACAAGTGATATTCGGTAAAATGAAATTCTGTAGAAAGGCATGATACCCTCAAACATACATACGCAATTACCTGCATATAGCGCAAGTTCGTAAAAACTTTGTATAAATAGCTTTTTTCACTTTATCCTGTCAACGGTCACTTTACCCTGCATAGTGATGGCAGGATAGAGTTACACAGGGTGCAGTGAAAAGTCGACTAACTAGATATTATCTCCTTAACTGTTAATAATACAAGTATCATAATTTTAGTATATATAGTTATACCCTAATGGAATATTAAAATAGTATAACTAAGAAACCAACCGTATTAATATTTTAAAATAAACATGCCAGGATAAAGTGTACATACCTGTTACAAACTCCGAACGTCACACTTCGAAAACTTGTCGACACAAGACAGGTGCACCTCGTGCAGAGAAACCTCTCCACCAGCGGCTAGAACCATACTGAAGACGTGTTTTGCTTCTATTAGGTTCTCAATAAGACTTTCTATGTGTGTGTGTGAGGTGTAATACCGCGAACGCACAGGATATAGAGAAAATATCGCTGGACAAACTTTGAACGTGAATATTTATGTTAAAAGTAATCTAAACATCGTGTGCAACGTCATATTTAATAATGTAATAGTATAGTTTCTATAAAAAACCAAGTTTCATTATCATACAACTGTAGTTAAATAATCTATAGAGCTAAAACTGGAGCAATGTCGTGTTTGGACAAGGCAGGGTACAGTAGAAAACGGGATTCTTAATTTTTTTTCTAAAAAAGTATCATATGTATAGATAAATAATGTTTTGGCCTCGATGTGTAATATTAGTGTCTATCTGTAAAAACGTCGTAACGGCAGGGTACGATGCCACTATTTTGAGAATTACCGTTGTTAGAAACAAGAAGTATACTCGTAAGTATCATTGCAGTCGTTAATGGAAACGGTGACAATGGTGTCACCGGGCCAGATTCTGAACAGATGCTATTCTGCGATCATATACGATAAGCGATAAGTCATAAATGTATGAAAATGACTGATTCCAACGAAAAGTCACGTCATTTCCATATATTATTATAATCACGTGACTTTATCGCTCATCGTATATGATTGCACAATAGTATCTTGGCTGGCCTGAAGGGAATCCTGGAAAAAGAAAAACATTTTCTTTGTTTCAGAGCGGTTCGTCTAACCCGACCAGTTGGGAAGCACGTCGCCGAAATGTTGGCAAACCTGACCACCCTCGGATTAGACCCCAAAAAGCTAGAACTGGTCGGCTTAAGCCTGGGCGGAGAAACCATGAGCTTCATCGCGAAGAACTACCGTCAGATCACCGGGAGGAACATCTCATCACTCACCGGACTTGATCCTACGGGACCCTGCTTCAGGCATCTAGGCCCAGATCAAAGATTAGACCCATCCGATGCTGATCTAGTTAAAGTCGTAGCTACCAACATAGACGGCTTCGGAATAGCTACTCCTGTTGGCCATATCACGTTCTACGTCAATGGGGGAGAATACCAACCTGGTGATATCTGGTGGTTACCGTGTGACGTCATATGTAGCCATGTCAGATCATATTTCCTCTGGCTATCTGCTTTGTTAAACCCTGGCATCTTTATAGGAATGCAATGTGATTCCGTGCAGCAGGCTAGGGAAGGGAATTGCTATGAAAGAAAGCCATTTGTGACGAATACTATGGATTTATTTACGGATAGGAATAAAAACGGGTATTTTTTTATTTACATACGTTTAATC
>JALPQI010015721.1:0-22391 GCA_025490895.1 Thaumatotibia leucotreta | reverse complement strand
ATTGCCAGGTACAGTTGCAGCCGTTAAATATTTCAATAAATGACAAATACTACTCAGTATTTGTCAGTTGAAGGGTCCACGGAAAAAACATGCCCAGTGCTTAAAAAATCAGGGCAAATACACACCTTATTCTGTTATAATAATCACCAAATTAAAAATTTAAAAAACCGACTTCAACCGATTTCTCAAAGATCCCCGATTTATTTCCATCATTGGTTTCCTCAAATCCTACTTTCTGAATGCAAATTCTTGTAAATGAATGAAAATTACCAAAAGCGCCATACATGTACCTATAACATTTGAAGAGATCCCTCGATTTCTCCAGGATCCCATCATCAGACCCCAACTTGGTGCCAATGGGACCATCTCGGGGTAATACACGTTCGATCACAAAAAGAAATTTTAGAATCGGTTCACTATTCTCGGAGATATCAGGTAACATACATACAACAAAAAAAAAAAAAAATTCAGTCGAATTGAGAACCTCCTCCTTTTTTTGAAGTCGGTTAAAAAGTAAGGTGGGTTTTCCTTCTGTAATTTGAATTGACTAGACATGTTCTTTCCGTGGACCCGTCATTTATTAAAATATTAAAAATACGCCACAAACGACCGGATGCTAGTGATTTCACGAATTAAAAAAAATCGGGCCAAAAGTTAGAGAGGGGGGGGGACGGACGCTTTTTTCTTCTTCTGTTATCTCCGAAAATATTGACTTTAGAAGAAAACTTTCTTTAGGGACAAATATTCTTTATAAAAGATCAACGAGGATTACAGCAAAATAAAAATACAAAAATGCAAACAGGTGAAAAACAATACAAGCATTTCTTATATAGACCATGCAGGGGTACGCAAACTTTTTCAAAAAAAAGAGAAGAATACCTAAATTTAGCGATATCAAAAAGCCATTTAAGTTGATTCAGGCATTTTTAAGGTAGATACTCGTAGGTGGTCTATCGGTAGGTAGAAAAAACTGGAATAGCCACAAATCCTTTAAAAAGACCTCTTGAGACCACGCGCCGTCTCCAAACTATCCGAAAATAATACATTACCTAAGATGAATATCTTGTATTATTTCCCACTATACCTACAGGTGCGAAAAATTACAACACGACCTAAGCTTGTGTTTTAAATCGACAGGAGTTACAAACTCCCTTCGGTCGTAATTTATCGGCTCTCGTTTCGAACTTCATGTTTTTCGCACTTGTATCGTGATGTAGATTTTTTTCTATACAAATAAAGAAAAGGACTAAAACGAAAAAATCTTACAATAAATAGTTTTAGTTATTAATTAGTTAAGTAAGTTATTTTACACATACATACCGGCCGGTATGTATTCGTATCCCACCGAACGTTAGGTACCTTCTACGAAGTTTGAGTCCTGGGTTTTAATCCGGATAAGGGCATTTATTTGTGTGTTGAAACGAGTAGGTATTTTAACCGAGTTATGGCTGTTTCTACCTAAATATTAAAAAAAAATCTGTCTATTATGTTTGTAGATTGTCCTAATATCTGTGACACAAATTTCGTTTCTTTTGTGTAAAATGCTCCTATAATATACATATTTTTAATTATTATAAAACGTTTACTTAACGTAACTAATTACTATAATGTAATCTCTTTATATAATAATACTGCCTAGAGTTTTATTTAAACCTCTGGTCTGAATACGAATTTCTATATCAGGAAAAATATCTGCAAAAACAAAAGCCCGTGGAAAATCATGCCACTCTCAAGACGACATCTAACAAGAGGCAAAAAAACATTTTCGTACACCAATAAAACGTCAAATTCAAACACCGTCAAACGAGTGATGAATAGCCGAGCTGTCAGTTCGAAAACATCGATAAATCTAGAGGAGAGGGCAGCACTGGGGCAGTGGCAGCCCGCGCCCTGGGCAAAGCGGACGCCTCATCGCTTTCATATCGATTATAGCGACATACACCTCGAGAACACTATACATAATACGCGCCCGCCCTATCGTGGCGCTCGGCATCTCAAAACATGAATAAAAAACCTAGAAAAACTAAATAAACGTCTATGCAAATGGTGTATAATTAAAAAAATAACTAGGGAAGGACCTGTCAGTGCGATCTCGAAGTCCTTTGTAATATATTGTTTTATTTAATGATTTTTCTAGTGTGTGTGGATATTTGTGGCAATGAAAATGTTTGTTGTGATTTGGAGATACCGACTTGATATTTGTAAGTATTGATTAAGGTTAATGTTTATCGTTATTTTTCTGCAATTTTTCAGCTACGTTTTTAATAGATTTTTAATAGTTCAAGGATTCATTATTTTTTATTTTATAATGTTGATTATCTGAGCTAAATTAAGGTATGTAATGAAAATATGTACAAATATTATGAATTTACTTTTCCGTTTTTAATATATTAATAACAAAGTTTGTTTGTTATCTTGTAATTAAATATAGGTAGGTATATGAAGTAAATAATAAAATTATATTAATTAATAAATTATGTCATTTATTTTTGTTAACGGGCAGGTAATCAATATATTTATCCATGTGACATTTAAGTAAGTTACTTTTAAATAATTTAAAAATAATTATACGGTTTGCTTGTTGCTTAGTAAATATTCCATTAATCAGAGAATCACGTACATTATGTATGATAGCTAGAATTTAAGGTATTTTTCTCTGTTCTTTTTGCGCATGGTATAAACCGTTTCAAAATCTACTTATTTAATGTTTCTATACAAAACATGCCAGATTATCGTGGCAAATACTTGTATTTATTCTAAAAATGCCACTGACCGCGGGTTTTGAAGTTACGTCGACTAAAACGCAGAACCGGTAGCTACACTAGCTACTTCCGTCACTGGTAATTCTGTCACATTATTTATCATATTAAATTAATAAATATCTTGGGAGATCTTACACAACTGAATTTAGTCCCACGGTAAGCTCAATTAAGGCTCGTGATATGGGTACACAGGCGACGATATATATAATAGATAGATAATGAAATGAAATGAATTTATTAATAACATTAGGTTACAAGTCAGGGTACACAAACAGTTTAAATAATAATAATTGTTGGGTAAATTACACTCATAAGTACCTACCTACAACTATACATAATAAACGATACATAAATAGGTACCTAAATACATTCGTAGGCAGGATCACTACTAACTAGGCTACAGACGCTGAATTAATATAAAAATGCCACTAACCATGGGTTGCGAACCCCTGAACCAAGTTACATGTGCTAAAACGTTAATCCTGTCACAATTATATACTCATTATACATTACATATTTATAGTAGTTAATTATAGTTGAGACCAATAAATATTTAATAAAATCGCTTCCGAGAAACACTGGAACAAAATATTGAAAACCTATTTACAGGATACATTTTATGCTTTTAAACTGAAGCATAAACCAAAAATCTTGTGATTAATAAATATATTGGTTCGTGAAATAAAACTATGAAAACGGACAAAACTCGCGTATATTAACTAATTTTAACTTCATTCCGACGTTTCGAACACTTTACAGGGTTCGTGGTCTGCGGATGACTGACAATGGATCCATTTTATTTCATGTGTAATCCTCGCGGTAACCGAAGAAAATATTATATATTCATCTTTAGTTATCATTTACAGGATATTCATCTTTAGTTGTATAATTTAGTAAACAACTCTCTAACCTCCAATCTCTTTTTAGGATTCCGTAGTAAACTAGGAACCCGTATAGTTTCGCCATGTCTGTCGATCTGTCCATGGCATAGCTCAGTAGCCATTAGTACTAAGATTCGCAATTTGGTACAGGTATACGTTTTAAGCACGCGGACATAGTGGTAGAATAAAATATAAAAAAAAACTTGTACCTCCCCTAGTAGTACCTACTCGTAAAGTGGGGATGAATTTTTTTGTGGGGTATCGTCTAACAGGGTAATTAGGTATTATATGATTGACGCAGTTGTACACAAAATCTCCTCATTAATGATTAAAAAACTTAGATAAAACTGCAGTAAAAGATTTCCATTGATGCTTAATTACCTACGAGTTGAATTTGTGGACCATAGTTGCGGTACTGGACTACAGTTGTATGGTTATACGGTATTTCAAAAAGAACAGTCTCTAAAGAAAGTTTTTTCATCTCTCTCTCAAAGAAAGTCATTATTTTCTGAGGTAACTACTCCAGAAAAACACAAACGGCCCCTTCCTCTCTAACTTTTGATCCAAGAATCCAAAAAAATATGAATAACATCATGAATAGTGAGCTTATACAATACTTTAAAATAACACTATTTCGGACATAATCGGTCTGGCTGGTTCTGAAGAACTACGGAACCCTACACAGCATTCTTCTTTTCTGAAGCAAAATGGAGCCAGGAATTTCAGTAACTTTTTCATTATTGGATTGACCATAAACAAAGGGCTTTACGACCTATTTTGTAACCGTAAAAGTCCACTTTGTATAGCATTTTTGAGAAAAATTTTCGGGTCACACAGAGTTCGCGATAACGGGCGTCTTTCCTTGAGAGATTGGGAAAGTTATAATACGGTTCTGGGACATACAAATTAGGTTTTGACCACATAATTCTTAAGAACCGAAAGCCATCTATCGGCTTGTATTCGTCCAAAGGTGGATTTACACCAAACGAGCGATACTCATTCTATCCCCTACTCTACGAAATTCGTTCGTTACACAAAACGTGATTCGTCGAAATTCGTTGATTTCGTAGAGTGGGGGATAGAATTAGCATTCGCTCGTTTGGTCTTAATCCACCTCAACATGAAACTTAGGGTTTTGGAGCCCTTAACTGTCATGTGTCCTCAGAAAAGATTTGTAACCTAAATCATACAAAAAAAAATGTAGAAGTAGTAGAAGTAAAACATTTTTTCTACTCCCATAGGTACTTTTATTTGTCATTTACAGAGTCATGAAGACACCTTTAAGCCCTACCTTACAGATGTCAAGATAAGTTTATATTGTCTATTCCCTATAAACGCATTCGGGTAGGTATATACTTATGCGTTTTTGGATTTTATTGTATTTACAGAAAAACAAAACATAACATGACAAATAACTGTACACTAGGACCTGACATACTAGGTCAACTCCAGGGCTCCTGTTTCATAAGGACAGCGCCGGAGCCCCGCGGGACCTATTCATCTTTGCAGCCGTTTTTAATGGGACAAGTCATACCAGTTCAGGTTACTGAATTACGGATAGCAATGTACCTAGGCGAAGTTTCATAATTTGCGAAATTTCTTTAGAGAATGTTCTCGGCAATTAAAATTTTACAAGCAATCTAATCATGCCAAAATTGTTCTATCACCATCACATTATCAGCCTGTGATAGTTCACTGCTGGACGTAGGCCTATCCTATTAACTATGCGTATAGACGCATTAGGAGGTAAATGCCCATAATCGCCACGCTGGGCAAGCGGATTGGCGATCGCAGTAATGTGTCCACTATGATGACGCTGCTGCCCATCATCAATATTTTATCAAATAACGGTCAGTGACACTTCAATCCCTTAGTCGACTCTTACGACACCCGCAGGAGGAGTTGGGGTGGTGACAAATGTATTCTTACTGCCGTCACCACACGGTCCAGAATAAAAAAATCTAAATTATAAATAAATCGTTCTATATACATGCCTTTTTAGGTATATTTTATGCCTTGTTTACTAAATTGTGAAATACAATATTCTACATAACAGTTTTTTATAAGTTCTCATGGAAACATTCTCAATGAGAACTTACTCTTAAAGTCTCATGAAAAATCTCGGAAATTTCCGAGTATATTCCCGCAATTTTGTGAATATTCTGCAACTTGTACATTGCTAATTACGGACTGAAAGGGAACATGAGAATTAATTTTATAGGTCAATTTATAATATTCTAGATCCAGTCAAGGGCATAAATCGATGATAACAATAATTTCTGCAAAGTGCTGAAGGTTTGTTACGACCTTAGAGCTTTGTGTACAATTATTAGTAAATTCCTATCTTATTTCAATTGCTTAAGGAAAAGTTGTGTATATTTTATGATGACCTACTGTGCTGTACAAGTTTAGAAATGTAAATTTTTAGGTTGCAATTGTAGTTTTATTTATTTATTTATTTATTTATTTAATCTTTATTGCACAAAAGAAAACCTTAATGTACAAAAGGCGAACTTAATGCCAAAAGGCATTCTCTACCAGTCAACCTTAAGGCAAAGCAGAGAGAGTTTTGTCTTTATTAAGTCATTAAAATGTAATACCTACGAGTTTACTTCGACGTAACATTGGTGAATTTTACGTCAAAATCAAATTCAAATTCACCTATTTTCGTCAACATAGGTTAAGGTAAGGTGAAAGTACAAATATGTATTTCGATTTTAAATTTTCGAGAGTTACCGTAAGTTGTGTTCTCTGGCAATTTACATGAGAACTCATGAAATTTTCCAGTCTTTTTACGCAACTTTGAGAATGTTTTGCAACTTGTGTCCAGGATGCACAGAAAGTAAGTTTGCGTTAAATTCACGCCAGCTCATCGGCTTGTAATGGGACATGTCATACCAGTGCCAAATTGCACAGTTATGGAGTTACACAAACGAGCCTGTTGCTGTGGGACGGCTTCCAATTAGGGCTAGGACCTATTTCCTGGATAATTCTCACTCTTACTCCACGAGTTCCACTACCCAGATTTCACCTTGTATTTTTGAAATACCTGTTGCCAATTTTGCAAATCTTATCAGACTAATCGTACGTGATCAAAATAATATTAGCTCATGAAGTGTTAAATCGTATGCGTTTCCATGACAGCGTATCGATAACATTTAGTATTTAGTGTAGGTACTTAATAAAACTAATAAAATTCGAGAAATAAGTTGACTATTTTTGTCATGATTTGATAAGTAGGTATCTACTTGTTTTTATTAGGAAACATTGTAAGTAATTAGGCAAATAAAAACACGGAATTTTGCGTAGATACCGATACGAAGACAAAAATTGACAAATATTGCCACTAAGGTGAGTGGAAGCCTTTTCAGGAATACGATTCTTCATCAATGTTATTTTCTTAAGCAGGTTTGATAAGTACTAAGTTCCTGAAGAAACGGCTTTCTATTCTATTCTGGAGGTTCCGGGTTTGAATCCCGGCGAGGGCATTATTTGTGTATTTTATTTCTCACAAATATTTGTGCCTTGGTCATGGCTGTCTATGTATTTAAGTATCTATAAATTACTTCAAAAACATGGCTACAAGGTGCAGTGAAACAGTAGGTACCGTAAAAACATACAACTATAGTCTACTACTACAACTATGGTCCACAAGTTCAACTCGTAATTAAGCATCAATGGAAATCTTTTATTTTGGTTTTATCTAAGTTTTTTAATAAATTAATGAGGAGACTTTGTGTAACAACTGCGTCATAATATAATAAATTACACTAAATCGAAAATATTTGACTTAGATGTGGACCATAGTTGGGAGCTTTTGGACTATAGTTGGGTAGTTTTACGGTACCTACTCCTTAAACACTAATAGTTATTTGTTGTACAAGGGAGGAAAGTGGTTGTTTAATCATCGTGCCAATATTGAGACCCGAGCTAGCGAGAGATTCCATAGTTGAACCACGAGCGAAGCGAGTGGTTTATAAATGGAATCTCGAGCGTTGCGAGGGTTTCAAGGCACGATAATTAAACAAACTTTGCTCCCATGTGCAACACAACATTTTTCCCCACACTAAAGCGAGGAAGCAGCTACGAACGTGTAAAAAAAAACAATAAATGCAACAGATCAGTCTTTACTAAATAACTTAGAGTAGTTCTAGTATTACCTATAATAACAAAATATATTTTTTAGTATTTAACTACAGCAACATACTATAATATTAATATAATAGTTATGAGATCAATTAATGTTGTAACTTGTATAAATTGCAATTTTTTCTTATATTTTAGACTTTTAAGTTTAACTTAATTTAGTAATTGACTAGGTCTATATGACTAGATTTTTTTTATAATTACAATGAAACCTACCGACATTAATTAAATTGTCAAAATTTCTATGATGTTTAAGTATAAAATCTGTATCCGGCAGCTAAAACATAAATCATTTTAAAAATGTGTGAGGTAAACTTAAATTGCCTACTTTTTGGTAAGATATTACATTGGAAACTTTCGTTAAAAAACTGTACATTCTAGTATTTTTTTATAAGTTGGCAACATTGACGTACAAGACGTCAGTGTTAGCGGGTTGCGTTCTGAATGTAAAAGTATACTATCTGGTTTTTGTCCAATATGATAAGATTTTGCAATAGGTTTTTATGAAATACTAAAAATCTAATTTATTATCTTGAATAAATGAAATAATCTGGTGTATGATAAAATTTTCATGGTGTCCCTCAAAAAATAATCAGCGAAACATAGCCATACCAGCGTTTGACGTTCCATGGTTTTGAACGTTTCACGGTTCATCTGTCAATTTACTTCCTTCACAAGTGATTAAAATGCAACTTCCCTCACTGAAATCAGTGAGGGAAGTAGGTGTTTCCGAGCTAGTGTGGGGAAAAGAAATAAAATAATCCAAATTACATTATAAACCTAAATGTATCAACTTATATGTATCTATCAGATCTATCTGTTATATATGTACCTATGTTATCGCCAAGTACCCACATCACAAGCCTTAATTGAGTTTACCGTGGGACTAGGTTGATTTGTGTAAGATGTCCCATGATATTTATTTATTTATATTTATTAAAAGTAGAATATAATAGAATGCGTATTTCAAAAAAAATCCAGTTCCTCTTCCTTATTTAAGAATCCGATGAAAATATCTCCCGTGGCATTGATTCTTCCTAATTTCAGTCACTGTGGAAAACAATGTATTCTATTTTAGAACTATAGGTAGTCCGGCCAATTGTTTATCGCCATTGTTGAGAGGAAAATCCTCCCGTGAATAGCAATGTACCGAGGAGAAATTTCATAAGTTGCAAAACTTCTATGGAGAATGTTCTAGACTATTTAAATTTTACAAGCAATCTAATCATGCCAAAACCGTTGTATATACATGCCTTTTAAGGTATATTTTATGCCTTGTTTACTCAATTGTGAATGATTGATGATGTAACTAAAGACCGAAGAGCTGGCGACTTTCTCGCACAACGCATCAGTATTGCGATACAGCGAGGAAATGCCGCCAGCATCCTCGGTACAATGCCACAAGGGCCGATCTTAGATATAGGTTAGGTTAAGTGATTAGTTAGATTTTAAATCTATGTACATAAATTGTAGTTTTGAAAATAAATATATAAAAAAACATTAAAAAAAAAAAAATTGTGAAATACAATATTCTTCATAACACTTTTTTATAAATTCTCATGGAAACATTCTCAAAGAAAACTTGCTTTTAAATTCTCATGAAAATCTCGAAAATTTCCGAGTATATTCCCGCAATTTTGAGAATGTTCTTCAACTTGTACATTGCTACCCGAGAATGCTTCAGTTGTGGGATGAACTATGCCGTGGTTTTCTTAAGGGTCTAAGTACATACAGTTATTCAATAATCACCAAATTAAAAATTTAAAAAACCGACTTCAACCGGTTTCTCCAAGACTCCCGATTTGTTTCCATCATTGGTTTCCTCAAATCCTACTTTCTGAATGCAAATGCTTGTAAATGAATGAAAATTACCAAAAGCGCCATACATGTACCTATAACATTTGAAGAGATCCCTCGATTTCTCCAGGATCCCATCATCAGAACCCAACTTGGTGCCAATGGGACCATCTCGGGGTAATACACGTTCGATCACAAAAAGAAATTTTAGAATCGGTTCACTATTCTCGGAGATATCATGTAACATAGATACAAAAAAAAAAAAAAAACAGTCGAATTGAGAACCTCCTTCTTTTTTTGAAGTCGGTTAAAAAGGCAGTTTATACTTTGTTCAAATCTCTTCAAAACACATAAATGCAAAACGATTTTAATCGATCCCACGTAACTATTTTTTCACAAAACCATGCTACCGATATTTTTCTCGCTTTTGCTGAAACTGTAAATCGTTCTATGTTCAAGTCAGCGGCCCTAGCATAAAACGTTCCTTTTTTGTAACCAGATCCCTGTACATTTTTGGTAACAAAAAATGAATGTTTTAAGTTAACCTGCGAAGGTCCAAAATTTATCTTACATAGGGTGACGGCAGTAAGAATACATTTCACCACACGGCCAGCGTGGGTGCGTCTATACATATAGTTAATAGGAGAGGTATATGTTATATTTCTTAAATTTCATATTAGGAGCATTCCATGAAAACTTCTACTTTTTGTCGCTTACGTGTCGCTATGGTAGCTACCCTAATCAAATATGCTAGCTGGTAGGAAACCTGTCGAACGGTGACGTCATTTTGGCCAATCTCTTTTATGTACCAAGTTTAAGCAGATGCAACATAAGAAACAAACTCAATTATGGAGCAGATGGTGCAACGTTTATTTAAGGAATGTTATTTAAAGGCGTACGTATTTATTATACCGGGTAAACATTGTTAAAGGCTCTGCCGGGATGCCATGTTGCGTAACCGAAGGACTAAATAAGCATAACAGAGTAAAATCTTTCAAAATTGTGTTTTTTTTATGTGACAAAGGTAGACAACTGAGCTCCCAGCCCACTTGATGGAAAGCGAGAACTGAGGCCCATGAAGTTAGTGACCAAAAAATCGCCTATGCGCTGCCTACCCTCAGGACTTAGATGGATTGGATGATATATGCCAGTAATTACACCGGCTATCTTACCCCCAAGCCGAAACACAGCAGTGCAAACACTGCTACTTAGCGGCAGGTTAACGGGTAAGACGGTGGTAGCTATCCGGGCGGACCCTGCATGAGGTCCTACCACTAGGAAACCTCTTACCTAGGAAACAACTTCCTGACCTGAATGAGCACATTTTCAGTCATAAACTGTTATTTTCTTGATAAGAAATAAAGCAATCCAATAGGAAATACCATCAAAATAATATTTTTATAAACTGATTTCTACAAGATCCAATCATCTGAATCAGAGGCTTGATACGTACATCTCGATTTGTTTTGTAGTCGATTAAAAAAGATTTATCGAAATCGGTTTGCGTGATATCGTCCATTTGTCGTGCACATGCTTAATTCGAAGACTTATATGGTTTTATTGGTTTTCTCATGGATGCCATCAAAACAAAACAAATATTTCATACTTTTGTAGAAAGGACATCAATTCCGAATTCATACTGTACCTAGATGATTTGAAAAATACATCCGTTCGTTCGTTTAATATTTTCGTTTAAGTAGGTACTTTCTTTAACATTTCGCTACTCTGTTTCGTTTCACATCTCCTATGTCGTAACCACTGTAACTTTGGCCTGTCGGTATCTGAAATATATTGCCCTTATTTTTCCAGGATTTTACTTTTCTTTCTTTCATTTTTTCAACGGGCTTAGGGTCCAGTCAGCAACCCAACCCCAATAATAAAGCCTTACATTTTCAATTACCGTTTTGAAAAATATTTTGAATAATATCTAATCCTTAGACAGGGCGTCCCATGACTATGGACCATGAAGGTAAAGTACCGTAATACTACCCAAGTATAGTCCGAAAGCTCCCAACTAAGGTCCATAATTAAGTCAAATATCTTCGATTTAGTGTAATTATTCTATTATTCACGCAGTTGTTACACGAAGTCTCCTCATTAATGATTAAAAAACTTAGAGAAAACCAAAACAAAAGATTTCCATTGATGCTTAATTACAAGTTGACCTTGTGGACCAAAGTTGTAGTACTGGACTACAGTTGTATGGTTTTACTACCTTAAATATTCTAGAGAGGATATTTTGCTGAAAGAAATCTTTATGTTATTTTTAGAGGCAAATAAAACTGAATACAATGTATTTAAAAAAAAACTTGCTTCACGATTGGCTACTTGGCTAAGCATCCAGATCTGACTAAAACGAAGGTTTTTAAATTTCATGCTAATTGGGTGTCTAAAAGTGCTAAAGCTCATAAGTAGTAGGAGCCTCGATTTGCACCCCGCAGGCCCGCTTCGGCTCACAAATCATAACCATAATCTCAAAATGCATGTGTTACCAGCCTGAAACGCAGAACCAGACCGGATTTCCCGTTGATAGAGTTTGCACGCGAACTGAAGGCACGTGAGGTGGATGGGCGTTCCTTCCAGCCAGACGCTTTTAGTTTCCGTACAGACGCAGATAAGTTGTAGCCAACATTTTCATAACATTTTCCCGACGCACAGTGAACGCAGCTGTTCGGCTATCCTACAGTGGGGGATATCGTTGAATAAATCTGTCTGTAATCTTCTTTTTAAAGTACCTGTTCAAGAGAGAGACAGTTTTTTTCTAAAAGCAAACTTTTTGAAAATAACAGCTCTGGAATAAAAAACCGTGTCCCGCATCTAACTTGTGATCCATGCGTTAAAAAAATATCAAATAAATCATGAATGTGGGCTTACCAAATACTCAATAAGCCCGCAAGTCATGTTCTTTTTAAAAGATGTGTGTCCCCCACTATTTTTTTTTTACTCTGCATCAGTTATCTCCGAAAATATTAACTTTAGATAAAAATTTTGTTTTGGAACCCTTATTCTTTTGGATCTATTTGACGATACCTCACACTATTGGATTACAGTAAAATAAAAAAAATCATCCCCACCTTACTACTAAAGGAGGTACCCGAAAAAAACAAAGTAACTACTTTTTGCTCTACTACTTTGTTGGCGTGATTGTACACAAGTAGCAAATTTCTAGTACGAACGGCCACTGAGCTATGTTGCGGACAGACAGACAGACGGATAGATAAACAGATATGGTGAAACTATATATAAGGAACCTAGTTTATTATAGAACTCCATTGCAAAAACATACAGTCAAACTGAGAACCTTTTTCTTAAGTTGTTTGAAAAACCTCATCGTTATCTTGGCTACAACTTAACAACTTAACAGAACATCCGGATTCCAAATATCCAAACTTCTTTAACCATTTTATTTCGATTTAAAAGTACCCACAGGTGTGATACTATAAGCTGTATGAATTCGCGGGATTTGCAGCTAAGTCCCGTGTTTCTGCGGGCTTTAACCGCATAACGGGAATGCCCGGTTAGCAAATGCAGCGAATAAATCGGGGAGCCTTTTCAGTCAAGTGCAAACATATGTATCGTAAGAATCCTCTTATAAATGGGTGAATATCTGATCGTTTCAACCCCCTAAATTTGGTGGCATCATTTTTGCCGAAGTTTCTATTCGTTACAATTCTAGTTTGTCATTTAAAGGAGGCACCTTATACAAATGACGAAGTACAACATTGAGACATTTAGAAACTTGGGATGGGAACGTTAGAAACGCTCAGATATTCACCATTCACTCAAATATGGGACGGCGTTCTTATTAAACAGAATTAAAGTCCACCGGGTTTTATGTACACCTTATTTAACCGGTTATTCATCGTAATACATATACCGGTTATAAATCGTAGGGATGCTACTGCATCTATTAAATTATATCAAAATTTCTAAAAATCTATTTTACAGCCAACTCGAATGTACTTTTTTTGGTCACCTTGTAGGTATTTAAATACGAAATGATTTGGAAGCTTGCAGTATTTCGATAAAAAATTTGTGGTTTAAGGTTGATATCCAAAGATAAACTAATGATAATGAAATTTCAAATTTCGTATTATTTTATATAATCGAGTCATAAGTAAACAAAAGCTGTTTGGAATTTGGGTGGTCAATGCGAGAAAAATCTTAATAGCGCGATTCAGGTTTTCACTAAACTGACCAGCGCCATCTAACGTCCAATTTCGGAACCAAACAAAAATTGGCATATTCAGATAGAGCCGTTAGAGAGCCCTCGAACCAATCTGCCGTTTATTGGCAATCCAATCACTGAGAATCGGGCCCGTGGAATCTGCGACCGGCAATGGCGGCAATTAATGTATGCGCCGAGCTAGATCGTCTCGTTTAAACTCCGCAACTGTGTCGTAGAATAACTCCAGGCGCATAGCTGAGGGAACGGGAGGGGTATGTTTAATTGTTTACAGAACGTCAAACGACGTGTGACTATCTCACGACACTCGTTGTGTTACCTCGCAAACTGCTTCCATATCCCAAGTAGCCGTATCATGAGATGGAAAATAAGGAATACGTTAGGTTTTACTCGATTCGTCAGGCATATATCGCAGTTATTCGAACGAGCGCGATGGTCTGATTTACGTATCAAGTAAAACCTAACGTTACCGATACTTATAGGTACAAAGTCATGGCTACAGGAACAGGTATACGACTGTGTGTTAGGCTTCTAATAGTGCTTGTCTTTCACGGGTACGTGTCTTCGTGAAATATCCCAGTTGCTACCACTGTATCGACTCAACAAGTGCCGCAGAAAATGGCCAAAAATCTTAGCAATAAATGTGCAAAGAACGGTATCAAGAACTTTCTCTGAAAATATTCTGTTTTGGAATTTTCACGTCGGTGCATTGCTATCCATCAGCGAAGCTGGGGGTAGTAGCAGTCTTTGGCATCCATGGCACAACTTGCCATTGCCAGGTATCGTCAAAATGGTTAAGGAAATCTACCGCAACACTCTTACATAGCATACAAGCTCTTACCAGTATTTGCAATTCATTGAGATACGCTACACCTCACGGTTCGTGTCTATAATAAGTATAATCCCACAATGTCGTAACAGATGTGCTTAGCATACAAAAAATCAACTGCGAAAGACTCTGGTTGCCACGGGATCCGAACCCGCTTCCTCTGGATTACCGGTCCAACGTGCTTCCAATCACACCAGGGTCGAGTTTTATAAAGTTTTTTTACAAAATCGCTGTTTGCCTCTCTAACGCACGTACTTATTGGCTAGAAAGAGGGGCAAACAGCAAAATTGTAAATTGTAACTTTATAAAACGCGACCTAGATGACCTTCCGTGAATCATAGCGAATTTATTCAATGGTATTGTCTACGAACAAATAGAACATGGAAGCCACACGCCATACTAAATTGCCTTTCAAAAACGGTTCTGAATTTTAGTTGACAAGTGTCACCCCCTCTTCAATGCATCACGGTAATTAATTTCAACATCAACCTATAAAAACTTAAACGGCCATTTAAAATAGTTGTGATTGGTCCATCAAAGTTGTGATTGGCTATATTCTATAAACATTTGTCAAAGATATTGCGCCGAAATATGCGCGGTCTTCAGAAAAGCGCTATAATGTCCTGCCCATGTTGGCACAATTGAACAATTGTTTTTGGGGGCATGTTTGAGCTGGCGTTAGACGTCCATGTTATATATGGTCGCAGGGTATTGTGAAAGTAATTACTAGTGATAATCTGTACTTAATGTTTCTATAATAAATGATCTAGGGTGCCGCAGCATAGGGCTATTTCCGAACTCATCAATGGAAGATTGTTTGGTTATGTTGGTTTGATTTTCACTATTTTTAGCAGGAATAAAGGGTAGGTTACACTTGTGGACTATGAGTCTCTATGTATACTTTGCTACGTGATTCGACGAAACCATGTTTAGAGCCATGTTTTGTCAGCCTCCATAGCCTAGTTGGTAGTGACCCTGCCTACAAAGCTGGAGGTTCCGGGTTCGAATCCCGGCGAGGGCATTATTTGTGTATTTATTTATCACAAATATGTGTTCCTTGGTCATGGCTGTCTATGTATTTAATCTATTATATATATCGTCGCTTGGTACCCACATCACAAGCCTTAATTGAGCTTACCGTGGGACTAAGTCGATTTGTGTAAGATGTCCTAAGATATTTATAAAAAAAAAGAGCCCATATATTCAGTAAGTTAATTATTACGTTAATACTAATAAGTGTCAATAATTTTAACTAAAAATTACAAAGATAATTTTCAAATATTTTATTTAATTACAAAATAAATTACATCCATCTTTCTTTTAAATCCATTTCGCAGGCTACGTCAGGTAGGTACAAAAATAAATCCGCCAGAGGCTTAGTCACACTATAACCAATGATGAAACCCACTACAGGCCTCGTAAATTTTACAATATACTAATTACAAAAGACCACCCCGGGTAGCACTGTACCTAGGAAAAAAAAAATTAGTTGCGAAACTTGCATAGAGAATGTTCTCGGGAGTCTAAATTTAACAAACAATCTAATCAAGCCAAGTAAAGACCGTACTAGATACATGCCTTGTGAGAGTTATGAGTTATATTTACTGCCTTGTTTACTTATTTACGATTTTAAATAATTATTTAAATATACTTAACACATTTTTATATGTTCTCATGGAAACATTCTCAATAAGCACTTACTCTTAAATTCTCATGAAGATTCTCGAAAATTTCCGAGTATATTCCCGCAATTTTGAGAATAGGTATTCTACAATTTGTATATTTATTGCTAACCCCTCCTATCCGGCCCAAAGGTCCCCAGGTTGGTAATTATGGCATAATGGGAGTTTTTAGGTTACTTTATTGTTTTTTAGATTCTACTGACGATTGCTATCTACATATATGTACGACTGTACGTCCATGGTACCTAAAAATATTAAAGCGACGCATCAAGCCCAAAACGTGTACATTTTCAAGCAGCCAAGTTAAAAAACCTGATAGAAAACCTAACCTCACATTTTCGCTGTAAAAACGCGCTAAAAACCTCCCCGAGCTCATTTACTATTCATTCTGGTTGTTCTTACATAGCCTTTTGCGATTCAAACTACTTTTTTTCACACTTTTTTGTGAGTAAGAAAGAGAGGTCAAGTGGTCTTTAGCTTTAAACGAGAGCTAAGGCCGTTGTCACACTGGGTTTTAACATGCAGCGCGCTGTATTGATAAAGGCGAATATTTGGCAATTACTATCGGACCTGGGGAACATGTTTACATAAATTTCTATAGGAAATTAAAGTATTTTTTTTGTACAAAATAATTGAGCAGGCAAGGTATTGCGTCCATTGGTAGCCACATTAATTCACGTAGACATTTTTCAATAAAAATAATATATATTGCAAGATTGTTTATCTTTTTTTAAACACCAAACCAAACAGAGTATAGAGAATGTTCCTGGCAATTAAAATTTTACAAGCAATCTAATCATGCCAAAACCGTTGTATACACATGCCTTTTAAGGTATATTTTATGCCTTACTTAATTGTGAAATACAATATTCTACATAACAGTTTTTTATAAAATTTCATGGAAACATTCTCAATGAGAACCCACTCTTAAAGCCTCATGAAAAATCTCGGAAATTTCCGAATATATTCCTGCAATTTTGAGAATGTTCTGTTCTGTTCTTATAATTATGTTGTGATGTTGTATTAATATTACAAGAAAATATTATTTTTGGTTGTGTGTGGTTGCATTAGTGCGTACCTCTTAGTTAAGCATAAAATGGATTTATCTGTGAGTTCCTACAATTGGCTCCTTGTTTTTACTTTATGTATAATGTCTATGTAACAGCTGTTGGATCTCCAAATATAATAAAATAAATAATAAATAAAATAACTTGTACATTGCTATTCCTAACCAATCTTGTGTGTGAGGGTCCTTATCGGATTGCGGATAGAAAATTAATGTTTTATTTATTTAAAGCAGACCCTTGTCAGAGAGATGTGTAACTTGTTAAAGTGTACACCGCATTTGGAAGCTTAAAAGTATTATGTTGTCCGTAACCAGTATTATATCTAATTAAATGAACCTGAGGATTGAAGTGTCACTGACCACTATTTGATAAAAGATTGATTATGGGCAGCAGCGTCATCATAGTGGACACATTACTGCGATCGCCATTCTATACTTACTGATATATTGAAGCGAGCACGATGGCCTGAATCGCGTTTTATAAAGTTACAATTTACAACGCTGTTTGCCTCTCTTTCTAGCCAATATGTGCATGCGTTAGAGAGGCAAACAGCGAAATTGTAAATTGTAACTTTATAAAACGCGACCCATTCCTCCTACCGCGAACACCGAAGTTCGTAAATTTCGGGGATTTGTCAGTCACTCCAACGAAGGCGTCATTAGACTGATAGAGAAAAATCCCCGAAATTTGCGGATGTCGTAGTTCGCGGTAGGGTAGCTGCTTTACGTATCGAGCAAAACCTAACGTTACCGATACTTTCAAAATGATGGTAAAGGATATACGGGTCTTTAAGTAATCCTCGCAGTCAACAGATATTATCGCAACCCTTTTGGCCGTCTGCCAGGGACAGTCGGCACATTGAGTATGAGTATACTGTACAAGTACATACTATAGGCTATGTGTGCATCCTTAGATGTCTTATTTAATTATTCAACTTCCTAACATCCAAATACACTCTTTTGCCTAAAAAAAAACATGTTTGCAGTATGCTCAGCACATGATTAGTATGTCAGTAGGTTATGTCGCCGCGAGATAGATTTTCCAACTTTTACTAACTATATGAATAAAATAGGAATGGATAGTCTAAGTATCTCGCGGCGACATATTGTCACACTAATCCTGTGCTAAGCCTACTGAAATTGACAACATTTCATCGATAAGTTAGTTAGTATTAACGTAAAAATGTATCTATCTGCGAACGTATTTCACGATATGTGTCATAAAATGCTACGGAAAGTGAGCCATTTGGGTTTACTTTTTTTGTCACGTCTATACATAAATATGCACACAGTTCAGAACTTATGTTCAAAACATAACGTCCAAAATCGTTAGCATGTATTTTGAACCTACCGTATCTAATATTGTAACACTGTGCTTTCCTTATAAAATACATATTATTAATATTAAATATGTACTTATTCAATAAAAATATTCTTCAGGATTTTAATTTGTTCGCTTTTCTTTTAATGTCAAAAACTAAATAGTTTGGATATAGCGAATGAGTTCGCTGCAAATTTACAATATTTTGGCAAAGAACACCTTTCTCCGACCACAAAGTGAGAAAATAGCTTCGTGTGTTGAATTTTTAGTTCGCGAGTAAAAATTTAGACGCAATAGCCTCAATGACGAGTTTTTAGGGTTCCGTTGTAAACTAGGAACCCTTATAATAGTTTCGCCATGTCCGTCTGTATGTCCGCAGACTCAGCAGCATTATAGCTCAGTGGCTGTTATAGTACTAGAAATTTGAAATTTGGTACAGGTATACAAATTAATCACGCTGTCAAAGTGGTAGAATAAACAACAGAAAAAAAATTTTTTGGGGTACCTCCCCTACATGTGAAATGTGGGTGATCTTTTTTATTTGGCTGTAATCCTATAGTGTGGGGTATTGTTGAATAGGTCTTTTAAAAGATATTTTCTTAGATAACCGCTTTAGAATAAAAAAAATGTCGCCCCCTGATCCGTGAGTCCAAAAAATATGAAATAGCCATGAATATTTTAAAATGAAATTATTTCGAACATAATCACTTTTAAAATTTAAAAACAACCGACTTCAACTGATTTCTCCAAGATCCTATCATCTGTGGTTTTCGTCATTGGTTTCCTATCATCAAATCCTACTTTCTGAATTCTTGTAAATGAATGAAAATTACCAAAAGCGCCATACATATACAACCTATAACATTTGAAGAGGTCTCTCGATTTCTCCAAGATCCCATCATCAGACCTCAACTTGGTGCCAACGGGACCATCTCGGGGTTATACACGTTCAATCACAAAAAAATCGGTCTACGATTCTCGGAGACTATAGGTAACATACATACAAAAAAAACCTCCTTTTTTTTAAAGTCTGTCCAAAATCGGCTCGGCCGTTTATGAATATCTACGGAACCGTACACTAAGCATAGCCCGACATGCTCTTGGCCGGTTTTTACATTTCTTCCGACCTTGCGGCGTGAGAGAATGTTCGTGCGTGCGGCACGCTAAGGGTTAACGTTTTGCAGTGCTTAGGCTTTTCTAGGGCAGTTTAACTAGTTTAAATAAAGGAAGGGACGATTTTTCATAAATGTTGTGAGCTGTTTCCTCTTTGACTTATGATCCGAGTCCGAGAAGTGCTTTTTATTCAAGACATAAGTATTAAATTGTGTGCTTAGCAATGTACAAGTTGCAGAGCATTCTCAATACTCGGAAATTTCCGAGATTTTTATGAGACTAGAGATGATGATGATGGTTTAGAACATGAACAGTGGTCGTACCAGGGTTCGGATAACGGTTTTTTTGCATACAAAAGAACAGTTCGTTCTTTTTCGTTCTTCAGTATAAAAAAATATTTGTTAATGAAGTAAATAAAAAAATACTATGATGGTAATTTCATAACATTTTGAGTAGGTACCTACTACATAAAGAGTATAAGACATTTTAAAATGTTGGACTATTTCGAGGTTTTTCTAAAAAACCGGTTTCAATCCCTGAGCCGTATTATGAGCAGCTGGCGCGTTATTATCTAACACTGGCTTACTTTTTATCGGATTCACTTGCATTAATACGCGAGTACGAGCGGTAGCTGTCCGTCCGGTAATAGCAGTGTTTTACCCTACAATAAAACACATATTAAGCGAAACACCTTATTCGAAACCTACATTAATATTTGAGAGAGGCAATCTTGTTTACTATGACGTGACGGTTGCTGATTTGACTATACTCTACTCTTTTTACCCCCTCTATCAGTTTCCCGTTTGTGCCACCAGGGTAGGGATGTCCGCTCCCTCGTCATTGGTTCTCAAATTTAATGTTTTATTTACACATTTTGCAATGTTCCACCAAAACAGTGATATAATAGATAGATAGATACACCACCATCACTAAAACTTACACAAAGGTGAAGTGAAGTGAAAGTGCTAAGATTTGTAGTGAGTTAGTGAAAAGTAACTGTGAGAGTGGAACATTGCATTTTAACCGCCAGGCAGGATTATAAAGTGTAGGTTTCGAATAAGGTGTTTCGCTTAATATGTGTTTTATTGTAGGGTAAAACACTGCTATTAAGCTTCTGCACCGTTATTCGAAACCTACATTAATATTTGAGACCTGTCTGTTATCGCCTGGTGGCAAGACACCAATGTGAATCATGTGAAAACAATTAGGTAACTGGTAAAGTTACAGTCACATTCGTGTGTGATAAGACTGATAAGAATAAAAATGTTATTTTATATTATGATATATGGATTAAAACACATAATATACAATAATACTGTTTATTGAAAAACAACTTTAGCATACAATAATACTGAAAAACAAGCTTATTTCAACTTAATCCAGGCTTGTATTAAACCTGAATACATTGTTACATATGTAATTATGTATCTACAACAGACCAAACTCAATTGTAATAATTAATTGGTGGTAAGTCAAAAATGACCCAATGTAACATTGGATTTTTCAATTATGTTGTATTGTAATTTATTATAAATAAATCAATTAAAAATGTATCTATTTTTTATTGATTAGGTACCCTTTGCTCCTAATCTATAAGATCTTCTTACAATTATCTTTCAAATTCAAACATTCAGTTACAGCTAAGACGGGTGCTGATTGTCGAATTTCTCTACAGCAAACGTTAGAAAAAGTGTTTTGTGGGCGTCAGTTATCGCGAGCTAAGATTTCATCCAACGGAAGGATTTGTACCAAATTTTTCGAAGCTACTGCAGGATGCACTAGCTACCCGGACTAGCTTGGATGTCCGCGCCATTGTCAGACTTACAAATGTCATCATACCAAATAATATAGGGTCCAAGTCCATATATTTTAAGTTTTGAGTTAAATGCAAACAAATAACCGTTTTTAATTCAATAAATTAATAGGGTTTCCTGATTTTGAGTTAAATTCTAGCCTGACTGTATTTAATTCATAATTCATTTATTGTATATAATCATGTGTTACACAAGGTCTTATTGTATAATAATAGTTCACATGAACCGTTTGGGTATTGGTAATTTTACACATTTAACTAAAACTATACATAACTAAAATTAGGTTCTTGCAACGTGCTCTTTTATTGTACTTAACAGAATGTAGTAAATTAAGTATTAACATTTACAATAACGTTAATAATTTACAGGCACAATCAGTTTTTGACCCAGAAATTGTCCAAAATATTATTGATGTATAAGATACAATACAATCGTTTTTATTAACAGATAGTAAATTAAGGTCATATACCCTATGACCTGAACAAACAACAATAAGATAGAGGCAGGTTTTGAACATTCCTAAAAGCTATTTTCATTGATAAGTACAACCTTTTTTAAGCAATTCTACTAAGGTACCGGTATCCCGTATAGGTACGTCTTTACGTTGTTTACTTTTGAAGTTTCATTGGAAATAGCCTTTCATGAATATTTTACAAGCGTATGTGACGCTAGGTTGACCTGCAAATTAGGGTCTGTTAAGGTAGCAATTGCAGATTTGTACACTTAAATGGTCGAATAGGACAAGCTTACTTTTTGATGCAGGTCAATTATTTATCTAGCAAAATCGGCTGCTG